>ML799846.1:71906-93443 GCA_009831015.1 Picea engelmannii | reverse complement strand
ACATGTTTATTCTTAATTGTTTTCTTTTTGCAAATGGAGCATTTAGGCATCATTATACTTCCTAAAAAAAACATTATTAATCATTCCTACTTTCTGATCCTCGTGATCGCACGAAGCGCGGAGGAGAGCATACTTATTCCTAATAAAAAAAACTGAAAATAAAAGTAAAAATTGAAAATGAAAGCCTACCTATTCTATACTAATTAGAAATTAGAAAGCAGTTACGTGTAATCAAACTTCCAGTGAATACATTCACGTAATAGTAGTACGAATATGTTCTCTTTCAATTTCACAAATGATAATCGGAAATATACATAAATATACAAATGATAATCGAAAAATTGTTGAAACTCTAAATTATCAAAATAGAAAGAAAAACTAAATGACTCTAACCTAGTACCTGCTTGAAACCATCATTCGATGAGGTTCTCATAGGTGTAATTTGTCTCACTCAGATCATGTTGCAGCTCCTCATTTCCCTCCTCCTCCTCCTGCTCGCATTCTTCATGTGTTGATTCAATGTTTGTTTCTGGAGGAGTAATTAATCTCTCGGCTGCTATCAAGATATTCTCTTCCAGAGAAGAAGAAATCCTGGCTTCCGCAAGGATCTGAGTGAGTTGTTCCAAGATTATACTCATAGTTAAACCATGTTAAAAAGAAGGGATTCTTACAACACCCAAATCAAAATGAAAATCTGAAAATCACACTCGCTAAAACACCCTTGAAACAAACCACTCTTGCTGAAACACATGAAAGACACTCTTCATAGTTGCGAGAATTGAAATTTATACTACCACACTTGCAGGAATTGAAACACACTCTGCATGTTTGTCCCAAATGAGGCATGAGAACGTTAGGTGCCTCGAACCGATGCAAGGATTTTCCCCTCGTCTCACCACCCCGACACATAGTTAGGACATGTTGGCAGGGAGAACATGAGGAGTCTCCACTCAAGTAGCTGTTATGACCCCTAACCAACACATGCAGTCACACTTGCAGGAATTGAAATTGCAGAAACTGAAACACACCCTACATGCCCTTACCCATATGATTCTGAGCCCGTTACAGTGCCTCGAATGATGCATAGGCTCTTCCCATACGTATTACCGCCTAAACACCTAGAGGTTAGGAACATGAATAATCACTCTTGCATAAAAGGAAATTGATATCTCAATCCCTTGTGCTTCCCCGACAATGGTGCCAAAATGTTAGGAAAAATATATGTCATTATAATAACATTTCAGTACAGTTGCCCAACTATTTACTTGTCAACCCAGGGTACGTAAACTGACGAAGCACATGCACTGTTTGTGCGGGACTAAAGTAGAACTAATCTAATCTAATATATGTTGCTGAAATCAAACTAATCTAAGAAAGCATTGAAACACTAACTAGGAAAGCATGAAATTGCATAAGGTAAATACAACATGCGAAGAGTTAACAACCATGACATATGTGAGCTCACACAATAAGACGATGTTGAATTACATTACAAGAATAAAATCAATCTTCATGAAACAATAATGAAAGTATGAATCAATGAAACCAAGCTAAGAATCCCTTTCCTTCATCAAAAGCTAATCAAAATCTAATCTTCATTCTAATGATCTAATCCCCCCTCCCCCCTCATGAAGAGAGAGCACTCTCTTATATACATGAGAGTCTTTAAATGAATATAACCATCTCATAATGATAGATCCACTATTCTCTCAACCACTCTCAACTGCTTTCCCATTATTACAAGATATGATCTCTTCAAATCCTCCACATGTCTCTCATGAATCCTAGATAAGATATGCCACCCAAATCTTCCATGATCTTCTCCTTGAAAAGAGGTTTGAATAACTATCTCCTTTGGAATGATGGAAGAGATATTCGAGAAGTCTCTTTGAATTAATCATCCACATATTCCTACATATTACAAAGCTCACACATAATTGAGATATATATGAAAACATGTATATTTTCTAATATTTAATTATAAATTCACTTTTAATACTAAAATGAATAAAGTGGAAAATAATAATGTAAAACCCAAATGTATTTATGAAAATAGTATGATGAAGGTTTATTAGGGCGATGAAATGTAAGGAATAGTGAAGGGAAAGGTGGATGAAAATACGACATTTACGAGTCCTAATAGGGGCATATAATATTGGACTAGAAAACGATGATTTGGCAACAATGGGCCTCTCTTCCCTCCCCATTTCTAATTTTTCTATTTTCTATTATCCCTTTTGATTTCTAATTTCTCTTCTTATTCGTCTTTCCAAAAATTCCTTGGTGTGCGGGTCGATGGACTCACTTGTTCACATTTATAGTCATGCTTCTACCTTATTCCATACTTAACCACTTTATCGATTGTGGGTGTCAATCTAGAAGGTTCAATATTGCACCTTTGGCTTTAGATTTTCCATGATATACAGATTTCTCATCATACCCCACCATCACACCCTATTTACTATTACACACTTTTTCAATCAAAAAATATGAGGCACAAAATTTGACCCTTAGATCCTCATGTTTCTTGAGTATCCCTTCACACCCTATTTCGTATTCCATATCCTTCTACCCTGCATATGAAATTAAGAACAATTATGGAGAATATACAATCCATATGCTTGTTTAGTTCTTTTGATGTTCATCTACACATGCTTGCATCAAAGTTGGACTAGTGACATGGCCACCAATAGTCAATCATCCCAAACATCAGCAAACCGACAAGGCCAAAGGTAAAGATGCATACATTATGTTCTCTATATGTTTACCAAACAAATATCCTTAGTTGTTTATTCATATATGGCATGGTGAATATGTTGATGTCATCTGCAACACATACTTTACACTTCACAAGAAGTATCAACAAGTGCAAGCGAGATGCCAAACATAGCGCAGGTTCCGTAGACTAAGAGGTCTGGTTGCAAAACTCTGGCTCCATAGTTCATCCAAGCTATGCTTCTACTTGTACATTTATGCTAGGAAAAAAAGAAAAAAAAATAATGCACACTACCATTCACATTACTTTTCCTGTTCAAAAACTGTCACCAGGTCTAAACTTGTAACACCCAAAATACTACCAATAGAGGGATTGAACAATCGCCAAACTAGACAAGTGTTCATCGGGGACATAATGGTCGTATATATCACCTACTTGGACAACGCAAACAAAACTAGATCCATTATGCATGTTGACATGGCATAAAAGGAGGCCCTAATGATAGTCACACTGACTATTCCCACACAACTTGCCCATAAACATGCAGAAAAGATATTTCTAGGTAATGAGATATCCATTACAATGAAACAAGTGTTGTGGAAAAAGATCCCGCTATTTGTTTAGAATATCGTTTCGTCCCATACACAACTATCAACGAAATTGCACAAAGCAATGAAATTTACCCAAACGGAACCATTGGCACAACTATCACACTCGTGAGAAAACTTGGCTCGCAACACATTCTCCATATAAAATATGGAGAGACATACAACGACAAGGCAATGGTACCATTCTCCATATCTATTTTTTTCCTTTACTTTCGCATGTCCATGTATCTCAGTTAAGTTACACAAATATTGCACTGTTCCATGCTGCAGTTGCAATTGTTCGATACCTATTCAAATTTGTTTTCGTCAATGGAACAACAATTGCATAAAGGAAAATTTCCACTTATTCTCTTCAAAAATATAACAGAGAAAAGAGATGTTAAAGAAAGGATCTTTCACACAACCCAAGAAACATTTTTAAAATAATTGCGAGCAGACATAGTATAGGATCTCAAGAAACTAACTAGATCTACACATGTTTTGTGTATACATCTACATATTAATCCTCACTTTGCTCATACAAATAGCCTTCACCAAATTTCTGCAATTTGTTTTTTTTTTTTGGTGGAGTTGTATATTATATTTTTCAATATATTAATTTCTATGCTCACGTTTCCAGGGTGAGGGTTATTACACATCAAAATTACTCACTTCAATGATGATTCATTATCATTATTGCAAGTGTTGCAAAAATAATATTGTCATCCCACCGGTGTCACACCACAAACGACATCATAAATACACTTGATACACCCTCTAAGACTGGTTAAAAGAATAAATATATCATTTGGCAAAGATTACAAACTTTCAGCTTCAGAAGATACCATCAAAAAGGCATTTTTGGAGATCGACGCTCCCCTGCCCACTTTCAGAGAGCACTAGCGCTCCTTTCCCTCTTAGCAGGGAGCGTTGCAACGCTATGTGGCCCACTTTGATGGAGCATCGAGATATTGAGAAAATCAAGGGACAAATCCCCCTTATATATGAAGTCAGCTAAGAAACATGTGAGTTAGTTTAGCTCGAATCTAAGTCCAAGGATTGATCTAAGGGAAGTTCCATAAATGATGGAGAAAGATCCTCAACTTCTCTGCGGAATATATAAGATGGTTAGGCCTCTCAAAGCCTATATAAGGAGGCATCCTCATGGTGAAAGGGGGAGAATAATCAGTGAAAAGTATTTTTATTTTGATTGTGGATCATTCGAGCAAGGGGTTTGACAAGGAGAGCTTGGTGAGGATGCTACATTTGCATCTACACTTTGTAAGAACCTTATTTTTTTCTCATTAATACATGTTCTTGGTCTGTTTCCTTCAATATTGTGTACATCTGCATGAACTTGTCTCTTTTGGATAAATCTAGTTTCAAACTAATCATGGTAGAATAGGAAGTATGATTTGTCTTTGTTGTTCACTGGATTGCAAGACTCATTGAAGAGCTTGGGGATCAAGGCTCAACTTGGACTGACCGAGGAAAAAATTCATAATAAAGGTACTAATATTTTCTTCCTCTTATCTATTGAATAGTTTAGTTATGTTTAAAGGAATTTCAGTGATCAAAGTTATCATTTTTCTGTCTTGGTCATAGGGGTCTAAGATCCAAGAGGGAATTCACCTATCTGCAGGGGAATTTTCCTACAACAGAAATTGGAGAATCCACTGGGGATCGACATCGATTTTTATTTAATTGGATTTTCCCACCTTTTATAAAAATTTTATTGTTTTTTCATGATCCATTACCTTCCTCCCATATTCACTAGCAACTTCACTAATTTATGTGCATTCTAGGTGAGTTTTTCTTGAATTTTTTGGGTTTTGTTTTTCAGTTTTTGGGAAGATAAACGCCCCCCCCCCAGGCCATATAATAGAATTTATATCTAATCAGTGCTCCCCTATAGTTCTTTAGGGAGTGTTGAAGTGCTCTGTACTCTTGGGATAGGGAGCATTGGTCTCCTTCTTGGAGGATTTTTGCCTTCTTCTGCTCAGATTTTTTCAGCTTGTTTTGTGGAAGTATTTACCCAGACTTTGTATGTTGGTTTGTGAAGTTATTTAGGTTGATATTTGATTCTTATCACTCCCTATTGTCTTTATTGGAGCTTGAAATGTTTTCAGAAATGTGAAATTTCATTTTCTTGTTGCTTGGTTTGTCGGGACAATTTGGGTATTTTCTCTTTCTCCCTGTCTTTTCTTGGATTCTTCTTTGTATCTTCTTCTACTCATCGAATGTTTTTAAGTTTTTGAATCCTTGATTGAGTTCTTGTTAGAACAATTTTCTACTTTTTTTCTTTCAGTTCTCATTTCTTTGAGTGCATTCTTTGTTTGAAACCTTTGTCGCTTCGTGCCTTTTGCATCTGCATATGACTCTTTCCTCTGATTGAAAGTTGTGGAGAATTGAAGGATTTATATTCATTTTATTTATACATTAGAATCAAACAAAGAATATAGTTGCATTCTTTCTTTTGGGTAGTGAAACTAGATTGCATTTGAAGTAGCAAAATTGCATGGTTTTTGGCATTTTGGGACATTCTGCATCTGGGATGATAGACGTTTTCTCCTTCTCATAATATAGATTTCATCGAAGTGAAATATTTGAATTATTATTTACTTTCATTGTTTATATTTGGTCAAAACATCATTTAGTCCACGACATTTTCCTCTTGAGTAAACAACAACCTTAAAAATCAAGCGCTAAACTAAAATTTATTAGACATTTTTACATTTTCTGGTAGCAAACCTACATTAGCTTAGGGTGTAGGCCTTTGGAATAGGTTGACAGGATAACTTTCCAAAGATGTCAAACAAACTTAGCATCTTTTGATAGGGAGAGAAAATCCAATTTTCATATAATCATAGTTGGGATCCCCCTCTCACACAGGGGTTACACACAAGGTCGCATTCAGGAGAGTTACAGATATTATCCCTCCATGGTTCAATCGTTTGTAGTAGTCAGATCGTATATTGGGGGTTCTTCTTGAGTTCCAACTGTCTTCATTTGTTCTTGGTTCTTCGTGAATTTTGAATCCATTCGGGGTCCCCTAGAGTTCTACCAGTCCACTTGTCCTCAGTTCTCTCGAAGAATTTCAAACTTGTTATCCTGTCCATACGTTCAAACTGGACTATCGACTGTACTCATCTAGGAACTGACTATGAGTTGCTATCCTTAGTATCCGTAATCTTCAGAGCCTTTACACGAGGTGACAGTTAAGGGAATTCTTTTTTGTACCTGGAACAGACGTTGGTCAAACTCACTCGGGCTCCTTGAAGGTTAAATCCATGATTACTTTGTGGAATTTTGCACCAAGGCATAAGTCTGTTAAGCAGGTTTCCAACATAAATGATCCCCCCACTATATCCCATCCCCTTCCTATATTGATCTCTCAACATTGGATTTCATAAACAACTAGTGGTTTCATTGTGGGAAGTTTTGTTTGATTGTTTGCTTCTCAGATTTCTAGCGTTTGGTGTTTATTTTACCTAGAAGACTCTAGGTTGGATATTTGTTTAATGGCGTCAGTTCCTAGAACTACCAATGGTGCAACCCCTTCTTCGGGGGAACCTTTTGTGTTTCCTTCTTACGTAAATGTTGGTCCTCCTTACATCGCTACTTTGAGCCTTCCAAGTCTCACAATTGGGTTATCGGTATGGTTGTTTTCCACTGCAGTAATCTGAAATGCAACAAGTTCTTCAGATGTAAGAACACCACCCACACATCAACCTCATGTCTACCTTCATCCTTCTTCACCCGTCAGGTCTCTTTCCCTTTCTCCTTCTTCGCCTAGTGAAATCTCTAAAGTGAGTAGCCAGGTTGATAAGAATAAGAATAAATGGAAAGAGAATAAGAAGAAGAACCAGAAAGGGACCAAGCCTCCAATTAAATTAGATGTTGTATCCAAGAAACAAACTACTATTAATTGTATTAGGAGCTTTGATGAGGTTGATATGTCTACGATGAAGAATCTGAAGCCCAAATTCCCTTACGGTCTTTGTAAGAGTGATCACTTTCTGAGGGATTGTTGTGGTCTTCCCAAGGTATTATAAATGTGGTATTCCTCATCATCGACCCCTGCTAGACATGTTGGTGACACCCCGTCAACTAGTGATATTAAGGTTGGTAAGAAGAAGACAACTGTCAAGTTTCCTTGCATGTTATACAAAGGTGATCATTACTCTCACTTTTTTCCTCGTATGGACTAGGCTTCTTCTCTTTCGAAAAATATTCAAATTCCAACTTGTTATCATAATATTTCCCCCAACCCATCATTAGTTGATATATTGGTCAATGTGATTCCATCCCCAGTCATTCTGGTTGATCAGGTGGTCAATCTGGTTCCATCCTTGGTTGAAACACTAACCAAAGTAGTTGATCCAGTTTCATCATCTATCAGCCCCACTTTTCATCAGAAAAGTGAAACCCAAGTGACTGATCCAGTCCCTTCATTAGTCAGTCCTACCCTTCATCTGAAGAGTGCCAAAGTTGTCAATCTGATTCTTCCATCGGCCAATCCTACTCTGTTATTGGATAAATCCGTAGGTGTGGACACTAATCAATCTCCCTAGATCCACCTGGATCTATAACAAAGAAAGACAGAACATGACTCTTTCCCTAGATTTTGATCATTGAATTAAATAGGAGGCAAGAACAAATAACATACCTTATTATTTCTTCCTATGGTCTTTGTTTCTCCCACTTCGCTCCAACGCTCTCGTGCAGTCAATACCAAGACAACACAAACCAACCAAAGTGAAGAAAGCATGATCTATTCAACGGTCAATCTATGTATATGATCAAGGAATTATACAATAGAGTGGAAATAGCTTTATGCGAAATGGACATATTACTGTATCATATTAATGGAAAGTAAAGATTACAACCTGAGCCTTGATGTGACAAACTTCCTTTCTATGGCCCTTGGCTCTGACACACACACTTGATAACTTGTATGAAGAAAATCAACCCCTTTGGATAAACTTGTTGGAGTCTCCAAGTTGTTGTAGCTTCAGTCCTTCACACAATTCTTTCACTAATTCTCCAATGAATCTTGCTTAACCTTGCTTAACCTTTTCCATGAGAATTACTTCAATATATAGGAGAGAATGAATTAGTTACTTGGATAAGAATGATCCCAAAATATCAGGGAATCCAGTACTAGGATAACCATTTGAATGCCATCTCATCCTTCTAGAAGATTCCCTTCTAGAAGCATCGAGAATTCATCTTTTTCCTTGCTTTAGAAAGAGTTCACACCCTAGCAGTTCAACACAGTGCGAACTTCTCACACCCTGGCTTAAGGTAGCCTGCGAGAATCATGCATTCTCACAGGCCAATATACTAGCAGCCTGCGAACCTCCTTCAAAAATGATATTTCTGGAAAGAGAAGAAGAAAATTTTCTCAGGAGAAAGTTCTTATGAAGAGCCTGAGTACACCATCATCAATACATCATCATGATGAACAAAATCATGGGTAACAGAATGCCCCCCAAATTATGAGGATGGAACCAGTGACAGTCAATAGACTTTGTAAGCTGCATGTGTGTGTCGAGAACCAGGAGCACATCTAATCGGAAACCTACAAACAACCAAGCATCTGTAGAATATCGTATATATCAATTCTGAGGTAGGCATTCCCATACTCAGATCACAGACTGATGACATTATAGACATGGGTCATGGCCACCAATCATACACTGTGGATCCATGCCATCAAAATATAGCATAGCCATAGGAATACACTGTGGATCTATGCGAGAAATTTCAAATCAAGATGACATAGCCACGAGACATACACAGTGGATCTATGTGTCACAAATTATACATACTCCATCGCAACCTGGATCACAAAGATGATATCCAGGGTCTTCAATCTCGTTTCCCAAAGTACGAATCTAACCATGTGATTACATGTGTTGAAGTCGAACATGGTAGAAACCACTTGACTACTAGTCATTGATGAAACCGTTAACAAGTGCGAGGGAAATCACCATTGATATCAATGACTCCCAAGGTACCATAGTACAATCCATTGAGTGTGAATAAATGAGTTGAAGTCAAACATTCGATGGAATCTTTTGATCAGGGGTCAATGATGTAAACCCACTGTCGAAAGCGAGGAAACTTTCCATTGAGGCATGTAAGCTCCAAGGTACTAAATAATTTCTAAGTCTTGATTCCGGATAATGAGCTGAAGTCAACATAACAAAACTCGTCACAGGAGGGCCTTGATGTATTCCCCATCAATGACACGAAATGAGTAACAGATTTTGAAGATGAAACAGAGTATGATGTGAATTGGACTGGACACAGGGAAGGTCGACACAAAGAGAATGGATAACTGCAGATGGCTGACTCAATATAGGTTTCAGATGGCCATCTCTTGAACATATGAACGGCATGACCAATGATTTGGCAACATTGACTCAAAGACGACACAGGGAATGACCTTGTAATCAATCGAATGAGAGACAAATGGATTTCCCAAACCGGCTTCAAATGACGAATAAGGGGTGTCATGTTCAAGAGCGACACTTACTGCCAATCAATACGAAGATGAAAACATATCCCTTTCCCACATTTTCCCCCACCATTTCTGGCAAGTACCTCTTTATTTTTACGCAAGCTTGAGGAGGATAACATATGCCTGTTGATGTAATATCATCCTTCGTATGATTCCCTCGGAGTATGTTTAACGAACCCTAAGAAGGAGTGGTTTGGTCCCATCACGGGTCTGGCAATGTTTGTTTAACGAGTCCAGAGCTAGAAAAATCGAAGGTTTTTCAATATTATAGAGTTCAGAAAAACAATTAAAAGAGAACTCTCTTAGTTCCTTTTTCATAAAATAGTCTGGATGAGACCGAAAAAGAGATACATTATCGCTCACCAGACGCTTACTTCAAATATTTTATCGAGCGTGAAAATAGCAAGGTCGCTCGGTGATCTTTTCATGTTTAGAGAGTCTGAAAAGAGATTAAAGAGGACTCCATGGGGGTTCCTTTTTCGTATAACCTTGTTGAGCCCGAAAAAGTGATAAAAGTATGCTTGATCACGTTCTCATGTATTTACGAGTGCAAGAACGAACAAAAATGACGCTCGAGGTTTTATGTAAAAACCATAAAAAACAATCAAAAACACGCTATAACAAAGAAAAACATGTCCGTATCTCTGTATTCAATTATCAAAGTCATCATGCCTGCAAGAGTTACACTCAACATGACATTAGGGATTAGGTTTTAATCGATAAATAATCATAAAAAACCAAAATGATATAGTAAAAGTAAATAAAAGGAGTAATTACTCTTTTTACCACACCATTTTTACATTTCCACTATTGAGCTCAAAAAACCCCTCTTTTACCCTCCAAGTTTGGTGTTAGATTGCGGGAGCTACGAGAGACCATTCAGCGAGCCGTCTATGACAGTTAGGTAAGCTCTTCGTCCTTAACACTTTCATGGTTTAAATTTGTAATTTCATTGGTTAAATTTACATTTTTAAGTTGGTTTTCTAAGCCCTACATGCACGCTGCCATTCTCGCAGGCAGGCTATACGAGGCCTGCGAGAATGAGGCATTCTCGCAGGTGAACCTAAGGCCACCTGCGAGGTTCTCGCACTGTGCACACAAGGCACTTGCGAGAACTGCAAAGCCCAATTTTTTTTTAAATTTTTACCCAATGAAAAAGATCCAAATCATGAAAAAAGTTATTAATCCTCTTATTGTGTTCCTTATGCAGATAATTGGCCATAAACATGGTGCTAGAGTGGCACGAAAGGGAACATGAAGAGGACAATGCAATGGCCGAAAATCATCCACCTACCATAACTACTTTGAGAAACTGTGGGCTCTTGAAGTACTTTCACATCCCGAGCATGAGGGCCCAAGTCAGACTATTACAGTATCTGGTGCATATGTGGGACCCTGATCAACAGGTGTTTCAGGTGGGGTTCCACACACTATCCTTAGACATTGAGGACATTTAATTTTTGACCAAATTGTCCTGACGGGGATACTATGCGAGCCTGACCAGTAGTAGAGGTGGTGGGCTGCTGATGAGTGAGTATTGCCGCATACACTGCGTTCCCAAGGCTGAGAAAAAGAAAGGAAAAGTAGCGATTTGGGGGGTACAAGATTTGACCCTCTGTACTATCCTATTCACTATAGCTCGGATGGCTGGGAGTTTTTCTCCTCATATGGAATTATAGAGTTACTTCCAGTATGCTATTGAGTGTACTGAGCCTCGAGTGTTTAACTAGGTAGATGTTGTGTTGTGTAGTATAAAAAAGCAATTGACCAAGTGCAGGTGCGGCAACTTGAAGAAATTCGGGTATGGATCTTTGTTTGTATCCTTCTTCCTTGATTGGGTCCCATTACTAAGGCTACAGGTGGAGTGGAACTTACCGGCTCCCAGGGATCCATGGATGCTGAGATGGTGTCGGCTCATGGCCTGGCACGTAGCAGGACCGATCATCAAATATGATGATACTTTCTTTGACTGGCTTCAACCACAGATGTTGATGGTTGATGACTACGCTTATGCTGGGCTGGATTTCCGAGGAGATCCATATTTGGTATTACCAGAGGATGCTCGGTGGGGGGACCTTGGTAAGAAGTACACACATCTTCTCTTTTTAAATGTTTTTGAATTTTTTATCATATTCAAATGTTTTTGTTTTGTATGTTCGTCCAAAGACTAATACAAAAATTTTTGTTGATAACACAGATGTTGGACTTTACAGACCTCCCGACACGTCTTCCATCCAGCAGCAAGGAGAGGTAGAGGCAACAACACAATATGCCGAGGATTATCAAGTGGTGGAACAGAATCTAGAGGGCCTGACTACAGACATTCCAGATATGACTCTAGAAGAGGTTCCATGACATGATCAATGTCATACTATAGGGGTATCAACATCTATGAGTCGACTGCGCCATAGGGTTGTTAGGGCAGTCGTGTGTTGTCGTGAACATCATCCATGACGTCACTTTGTAGAAGCTATAAGCTTCAATTTTTTGACATTTTGGTCTTCGAACAAACTTTTTGTAAAAAACTCTTTTGATCATTATATATACAGATGGCTTCTACCAATTTACTTTGTATAGCATAAATTTTGATGTGTTTGATTTATAAATGATTCAAATTTCTGTCCAATACATAATTAGCCAATGCATCTGTTAATGTATTTAGACATCTAGGAATATGTTGATATTCAATATGATCAAAATAACGTTCCAAGAGGTGAATTCGCAAATACACCCATAACAAAGTAGGAATTCGAATAGAGTAGATATTACTTAACTATAGTACTACAAGCTGCGAGTCAATTCGCACAACCAAATGACGGATTCTGAGCGATATAGCATCAACCAATAATTCAATAACGGCGATATACTCTACAATGTTGTTGGTCGCACGGCCAAGGCACACACCTCGTAAATATACAAGTTCGTTTGTTGGGGTATAGATTGCCCATGCAACGAAAGCAAGGTTCCGAGTACTATGGCTAGCACCATCAAGAAAGCCAATAGAGGGTAGCGAAGACTCCGACATCTGGAAATCAAACACAACATCACATAAAGGCAGAGACCAGATAACGACAAAAGAAAGCTATAGTAACACACACAAAATATGATACACTAGAATACAAGTACTTGTGCACAGATGACTTATGCATAGTACTTCTTCAAGTACAACCCATTTCTGGGTTCACTCAAAGGGATACCATCGTAATCTACCAACTCATATGCTCCTTTTTCCAAAACTCGACAAATGATATAAGGACCTCACCACATGGGTTCGAATTTCCCAGCTCCTAAAAAATCTCGATCTTGTTCATAGAGAAGAACAAGATCACCTTCGAAAAAAATGTGAGGCTTGACATGCTTGTCATATTGGGCCTTGACATGCTTTTTCTGGGATTCTATTACTAGGGTGGCATCACGTCGAGTTTCTTCTAATCGCATTAGATACAATAGACGTTCTTCTTCAGCAGAAGTGTTGGGTAGGAGTTCAATAGATAGCTTCAAAGAGGGTATCTTACATTCTATAGGAAGAATGGCTTCCACACCATAGACCAACCGAAAAGGCGTAAATCCAGTAGCAGACTTGACAGATGTCTGGTACGCCCACAATGCCGAAAACAACATTGTGTGCCAACTTGTTTTATGAATTCCTATCATCCGTCGAAGCATAGTTATGAGAACTTTGTTGATTGCTTCGACTTGGCCGTTAGCTTGTGGATAATAGGGTGTTGAGTTATCATGACGAAGAACCAACTTTTCTGTAAGTTTAGACATCATGAAATTCCTAAAGTGACTACCGTGATCAGTGACGATATCTTGGGGAACATCAAAACGAGCTATGACGTGATTAAAAAGAAACAAGGCTGCAGTCTTTCCAGTATTGTCGAATGTCGGCATCACCTCGGCCCATTTAGTTAAGTAATCAACGGCTACAATGATGTAACCATGCCCCCCGGCCGAGTGAGGGTGACATGTCATGAAATTGATGCCCCATTTCGCAAAAGGACCAACTGAGACCACAGGATGAAGAGGAGCAGGATGTGAACGAATTTTCTGATTGTAGGTCTAGCAGGCATGGCATTTCTGAACGGCAGTAATGCAGTCGTTAAACAAAGAAAGCCAAAAATACCCTACGCATAATATCTTCTAGGAATAGCATACCTAGAAATATGACCACCACATGCTCCGGAATGGCAGTCATTCATATCTTTCTCAGCTTTGTCAAATGTTAGACAATGTCGAAAAACAGAGTCAATTCCTCGATGGTAAAGAGTATCCCTGAGGATAATGTATTGACGAGCTTGATAGCGTATGCGACGTCGTTTAGTACTAGACAAAGTAGGCCGGAAAGTATGGGTTTGGAGATATATAATGATATCCCCATACCAAAGATCATCAATGCTAATAAGTAAAAGAGATTCATCGGGTAGTGAATCAACTTCTACATTTTCCATTACAGAATGAGGAAAATCACAAATCAACTCAGCAAAAACTAAAGATTTCTTAGACTTGGCACGATCGAATTCCAAGTCAAACTCCTGGAGTATCACAATCCATTTGGATTATTTCCCCCCTAGCAATTGACGTGTCAAAATATGTTGCATAGGGTTACAATGAGAAATCCCCGTAGTCTTACGGGAGAGGATATAATGCCGGAAGCGTTGAACGGCTTGAACAGCAGCCAAGGCCAATTTTTTGACATGTTGATACTTGATTTATGTGGGTGTGAGACTTCGAATCAAATAATAAACAACATGTTCATTGTGCACATCATCCTCTTGGACGAGAACCATGCCGATAGTGTACTCTGAGGCAACAATATAAAGGAAATAATCGCGACTGTAATCGGGAGGAAAGAGAAGCATAGCTCACGTGAGGGACAACTTCAAAGCTTCAAAAGCCTTTTTGGCAATGGTATCCCCGACGAACTTTGAATCTTTCTTTAGTATCCGCATAAAACCACGAGTGATATCGACGCAATTAGAGATAAAATGATGAAGAAAGTTTTCTTTCCCCTGCAAACTTTACAACTGGCGCAGTGTAGAAGGAGGAGGGAGATTAAGAATTGCCTCAACCTTAATAGGATCCACCCAGATCCCCTGACGCAAAATGATAAAACCGATAAGATGGCTAGATTCTATGCAAAAAATGCACTTATGAGGATTTAAACGTATATGGTAGAATCGACAACAAATGAAAATAGCCCGTAGGTGGCTTGGGTGATCAACTCTGCTCATAGAATGAGCTGGTAAATCGTCCAAATAGGGTTGAACGATGTGTTTGATATCATGAAAAGCATAAGACATAGCGCGTTGAAAAGTTGCGTCCGCATTCTTAAGACCGAAAGGGAGTTTCCGATAGGCAAAAGTACCCCAAGGACAAATAAAAGCAGTCTTATGTTGATCCTCAAGAGCAGTGTTAATTTGATTATAGCCGGAGAAACCATCCATGAGGGAGAAGATTTCACTTCCGGTGTAGTCATCGACAATCTGATCGACGAAGGGGGTAGGAAAGTTGTCCTTGGGACAAGCTTTGTTAATATCCCTATAATCAACACATACACGAATACTGCCACCTTTCTTATCAATCGGGACAGGATTGGAAACCCATTCTGTAAGAGCCATCGGATAAATAAAACCGGCTTTCAGAAGTTTCTCAACTTCGAGTTTGATAACAGCTGCTTTATGTGGGTGAACTAGACGAAGGCATTGCTGGACGGTTTTACCGTCGGGGTATGTCTTTATCTCATGTACAACAATTGTAGAGTTGATACCTGGCATCTCTTCGTATCTCCAGGCGAAGATGTCATGAAATTATTTGAATAGAGACGTATAGGTGATGATTTCGTCGGAAGAACACGAAGCTCCAATATGGACATTTTCGACAATCCCAGGTTTTATGGAGAGGTCAATGGGAATCGTGGGTGAGATATTACTTAAGTTCCCTTCAACAAACAGATCGTGCGTAGTCACGGGAACCATCGATATGACAACAACAGTTGATGGAGTTGAAATCCGTTGATAGTTCTCAAGAGTGTGTTGTTCCAGAAAGAGGATGGAACGATGATGCCCATCATCCCAAGGGGTGTCCTCCATGACAGACATGATCATCTCGTCAGTGGGAAAAATAACACGAAAAGGATCAGGAGAAAACTCATCAAGAGAAGAGGTAGAAGGTGTTGCCGATTGAATGGATTGATAGGATGATTCAACCGGACTTAATGGAATTACGTCGATGAAATGAAGATGATCTCCAGGGTCAAGGACAATCCAAGGGTCGTGAGACATAGGAAGTTCCTGAGGCACGGTGGAGATCATGTTGATAGAAGAAACTGATGAGTGTGGAACATCGGGTGGTGGAATGGGAAAAGTACCCATTAATGAGGAGTCCTTTAAAAGACCTACTCCGACGTTCTCATAACTCGGTGGGGTTTTAGCAATAAATGGAACGTTTCCAGTACGAGTATTGGAATTGAAGAAGGCAAGTTGGTCAACGGTAACAACCTTTCCTTGTTGAGGAAAACGTACTACACAGAAAAGTGTTGACACAATGGAATGCATGGAATCAATCCAACTGCAGCCAAGTAGAAGATTATAATCAAGGGGAGCGTCAAAGACTTCCACTTCAACTTGGACCGTTTTACCTTCTAACGTGATGGGCAATGAAGGAAGAACACCGTAAGGCTTAAAACCAGAGCCATTGAAGGATTTAAGAGTGTTCTGGGATTCATTCAAAGGAGGAGAGCCAATGGCTTTGCAACAAGCAAGAGACATAACACAAGTTGAGGCACCCTCGTCGATAACAGTTCGAAAAATGTTTTTTTTTGGAGACAACCACTTGGATTTGAAACGCGAGTTGAGGGGGTAACCTTGGAATATGATATTCCAAGTCAAAGATGATTAAATTCGCATATGTTGGGTCAATTCCACCTATAGCTTTCAACAGTGCCTTCCATTGTGCACGACAAGACTAAAGGACTTCAAGGGCTGACATCATTGAAGGTGCCTGGGCCAGATCTTCAACAATGTTATAGTTTTGGGCCACACGAGCATGAGTATTGAAAGTTGATTTCCATACGACACCCTTTGGGGGGGGTCAGAGAACTTTGTCGAGGCTCAGTCATTCGAGATGAAGAGGACCATTAGTAGGTGGAGTCGTGGGAGAAGGTTGTACCAAAGCAGGAGGTAAATCGTCAACCTTCTCCTTAGATGGAGTATAATCTTTGGCTCTAGTCATGAGTGCAACGTTGTTCTTCTTAGAATCACCAGTACACATCAAAACATATGATGTCATAGAAGAAGATGGTTGGTCATGACTGACCAACGGAGCCTGTTGTGGAGACGGGAAGGTTTGGGACAAGACATCCGATGTAGGTGGTTTTGGAGCTCCTTGAAGGAATTTAGTGACCTTGGCACGTCATGGACAATCCTTCGTGTAGTGATCATCACCAAAGATAAGGCAAGGGTATCAGGGTTTTCACTTATCCCGGTCCTCAACAGGAGTAGTTTTAGGTTGCTCTGCTTGAGTATTATTTTTTCCCTCCTTATTCTTGCCTTTCTCCTTCTTAGATTTGTTTTTACTGGCTAGGATAGATTGGACATCATTTACCTCAGAAGTCTTGTCGGTCGGAGTGGCAGGAGACGGAGCATGTTGAACATTAGAAGAAGAATATTTAGGGTTTGTGCTTGAAACGGAATGTGATTGAGTTTGAGTAGAACCAATCACACCATCAACCACATGCAAGGTAGCTGGAGTAGTTGAAGCGCTGGAAGCATTAGGATGAGGTAAATCAGGTAGTAAATCATAAAGAGTTCCCATTTGTGAATAAATAATATCAAGATATGGAGCATGAATTATAGCCTTCTCTTCCGTGACAATGCCACCCATGGCAATGTCCTTACCAATTTTGTTCACAAAGGATTTTGTAAACCATTCTTCCAGTAACTGATCGGGGAGTTCAAGTTTAATGAGACAACGTCTCCTGCGCCACTCATGGATATGATCTGATATATGAGTGACTTTAGTCTGTTTGAAGGAAGTCAAAATCTCAGTCCCTGTATCATAACGGATCGGTAACTGGTAATGAGTAAGGAAAGCCATAGCGAGGGTTTTGAAATCAGAGAAGAAACCTCGTGGCAATTCAATATACCACTTCACAGCAGAACCGGTAAGGGTTCATTGAAAAAGATGTAAATGAATAGAGTCATCCATCAATGAGTTGGATGAACACCATAGGTGAAAAGTCATAACGTGATTTTTGGCTTTGGGGTGGAAGCCCTGTCGACAAACCAATAGGACTGTAAGCAGTCTGTGCATAATGGGAATACCCAGGCAAATTCGATGGTGGTTGGAGAGGATAGTAACTCGAGGGATTATAACCTTGAGCGGGGACATGAATTTGAGCATTCATACCCCAAATAGGATTGGGTATACCTGGATATGGTTGGCCTATAGTAGGGACAGGAAACTACTGCCCCCCAGTCATTTGAGGAGGATTTTGTATCATCTGATTCCAATACTGGGCCAAAGAAGGAGGTATATTTTGTCCAAAAGGTGGGGTTGGTCCCCCTATCGTAGGCAGACTTCCAACCAGAAGTTGTGTTCCAATCGAAGGTTGTCTAGTAATTGGAATGTGTCTGGTAAGAGGAAATTGAATCGTACCACCTTGTCCACCAACAGGAATATGCAAGTTTGGTGTAATGGATGGGATAGTGCCACTAGAAGTAGTATTTCCAGAAGGAAATTGAGGGAGTGTCGGAATAAAACCGGGAATAGGGTGCCCAGGAAAAGAAGGATCACCTGGAGAACCGGATGGGGTTTGCGAAGGTGTTGGAACAGAAGCATTCAATGCCCAATATTTGGGTGGTAGTATTGGAGTGACATAATGTGTTCGCTATGTGTTAATAGGAGCAAGACCAGCCGCAGTAAACCTGGTTGGGACACTCGTAGTATTCGTGAGATGGGCCATTTCAGCAGGGACAGTAAAGTGATAAGTAGTGGTCAGCGGTACTGTCTCTAGGTTAGAGATTTCGGAAATCGCAGGTGGATTAATCTCAGAAATCAGAGGGGAACTGGTACCAAAAAGGTCTCGTCGAAAAACACCTGTAGACCAAAAAGGATCTTGGCCTTCTATGCCAGGAAAAGGCCCAACGGGTGATCCAGAAGATGTAACAACTAATTCTCTGGAAGAATTCAGTCGCATAAAAGGTCTCTCAGAACCAGGGTGAAGTTGAAAATCCTCTCGAGTATTAGTAATTCAGAAAGGTTCTAGAGAGTCAGTTCATTCCTCTTGTGGTGTGGTGACGACTGTGGCTTCACTTTGCCAAGGAGAGCCCTCAGGTGTACCTGTAGGCAAGGGTTCAGAACCGTCCAGATGCTCTGGAGATAAACCCTGCATTCTACATGAACAACGTGGAGGAGCTATTGTAAACGAGTGACAAACTTTGTGAAGAAAACCCTATGGTCAACTTCGAGAAACAAACAACACACGTTATTAAACAAAATCTAGGAAGCAATCACCAGGAAAACAAGACCTCCTAATTTCGAAGCCACTAGTTGGTGATGAAATCCAACGTCGCAACAATGAGACAAGAAGGGGCGAGGCTAGGGTGGAAAAGTTACGCTGATGACCTACTTAATGGACTTACACCCTGGTGCAAGATCCCACACATAATCATGGGTATACCCTCCAAGGAGCCCGAGTGAGTTTGGTCAACGTCAATTCTAGGTACCGTGAAGAATTTCCCCTCCACAGTCACCTTGGGTAAGAACCTAGAAATATAGGCCACTAAGGTCACCACCAACAACAATAAATCTTAGGGGAATAGTCAACAGTCCGATCCACATGCAAGGGCAGGGTATTTAGCCCGCAATCAACTCAAAAGGCTTCCACTCATCATTGTGGGTATACCTCCGAGTGATCCTCATAATACATGCAATCTCTACACTAGTGTCAACAAAGCAAGGTGAGTAACTCTGCCAATATCAATGCAGCCTAGTGTTTGACCCTTGTGTGAGAAGGGCTTCCCAGGAAAAGATGTTGCAAATGGAATTTAACACTCCCTAACACAAGATGCTATTGTGTGTTTTGTTTTTTTGGAGAGTGTATCTCTCTTCCTACTCCAAAGCACTAGCCTAGCTAAATATTGGTGTAATAGAGCCCTAGAAAAGAGTTACTAGATAAATTTTATGATTACACAGTGTTATTAAGAGCTCTTGTTTACTCAAAGGTAATGGAAATGAAACTTATGTTGTATGACTCTGACCCAACAATGCAAGGATGAGAATGAAATATATCACTTTTCGTTCAATGAATCCTATGTATGGGAGAGAGAAAAAGTTTTCTAGATCAACCTTGTACTACAATGCAAAATTTCCTTTAAAATGTAAATGCAAACAATCACTTATCAAAAGACAATTCTCTATTGTGCCTTTTCCAAATACTTCAACAATCTCAATAATTTGATGTTCAATGTTTTCTAAAACGAAAATAATTTTTTGAAAGAAAAACTTTTGTTCACTTTTCAAAAAGGACCCTCACTATGCCAATGAGAGTACAGAAAATCAAAAAACAAAGAATCAAGCAATGATAAACACCCAATCCACTCTTTCAATGAAAGCAAAAATAAAGAGCAAACCAATTAAGTCTTTTCAAATGCAAAAGAAAATGATCTTTCAAACCAATAAGAAAATGAGAAAAACCAAGCACTCAAATTTCAACCAATCACTGGTTATTAACTAATCAAATGCACTCAGATTCTGAAGTTAGAGAGAATGGTTTTGCCAAGAAAAGTCAAGAAACAAAAGTCAAGATACAAATGACAAGAAAATCCTTGGAACCCTAAGACTATTCATGCACGCAAACAAAGACAAGAAAGATATCAATCAGTGGTCCAAGAAACTCATAAGAGGCAATCAAACTGATCTGGGCAGTTGGAAAGACCAAAACCCAAATCCAAGTTTTTGACAAAAAGAGTTCGTAGGCAGGTAGTATTACACAGTGTGAGAATCACTGATTCTCACAGGTGACCCTTGAGCAGGGTGCGAGAACCTCGCACTGAAACATGAAGGCAGAGTGTGAACTCTACCTATTCTCGCATGCTGCAATGAAGTACAATGTGAGAATTCCTGAACATAGTCAAAATTTTGAAAAATGAAGCAAAATTGAAAAAGGCCTTTGGACCCAGAGGGTCTAACAGGATATCCTGAAGACTCGGAGATTGATAGGACAGGAGAAAAGTGAAACCAAAGCAAATGGCCATAGAAAAAGATCAAAAACCACAAAGAAAATGGGATTGTTCCCCAGTGGAGTCACCAATTTTGTTATTGGATAAATCCGTAGGTGCGGACACTAACTGATCTCCCTAGATCCACCTGGATATAGAACAAAGCATGACGGAACATGACTCTTTCCCTAGATTTTGATCATTGAATTAAATAGGAGGCAAGAACAAATAACATACCTTATTATTGCTTCCTATGGTCTTTGTTTCTCCCGCTTCGCTCTAGTTATCTCGTGCAGTCAATACCAAGACAACACAAACCAACCAAAGTGAAGAAAGCACGATCTATTCAACGGTCAATCTATGTATATGATCAAGGAATTATACAATAAAGTGGAAATAGCTTTATGGGAAAGGGACATATTACTGTATCATATTAATGGAAAGTAAAGATTACAACCTGAGCCTTGATGTCACAAACTTCCT
>ML799846.1:56818-68524 GCA_009831015.1 Picea engelmannii | reverse complement strand
TTTCATTGATCCTTTAAATTATATTTCTCAGGTCTTTAAATGTGATCTATAATTAAATTATAACTTGGTTAACCATAATTACTTTCCTTAATTAATTTTACTTTATGATCTTTAAACATTTATTTAATTAGGGTCGTTACATTTCCTGTGTCAAGCTCATTAAAAAATGAAACAGTCTCCTCTCTCATCAGGTTGAGTCTTTTGCTAGATCTCGTAGATGTCAATTTGAGTCTTTCATTAGGTCTCATATTTGAACCTTCATTTCATCCACCCTTATCCTTTTTCTCCATCTAGTAGAGAAATTGGTGACAAAATCAAAGTAGGGGAATGAAATGAAGCTTGGGGGGGCATGTCTCCAGCCTTTGATTATCATTATGGCATTATACTACTATGTTTTCAAGCTGGGGGAAGAGTGCTAACCATCCATGGGTATCCCCACCTTTGACATTTATGTTGGGACTTTACAAATATAGTTTAATTTTGTTTCAAGATTGTATAAAAATAAAACAAATCATGAGCATGGTCTTAGTTCCTTCTCACGCTCGAAAAAACATGAGAATGCAATTGAGTAGACTTTTATCTCTTTTTCAGATTCACATGGTTATATGAAAAAAGGAACCCCTTGGAACCTCCTTTAAAATCTTTTTAGACTCTCTAAACATGAAAATATTGTTGAGTGATCTTGCCTCCTTTCACACTCGTTAAAAGGTTTGAAAGAGAATCTTTCAAGTGGTATTTTATCTCTTTTTTGGCCTCACGAGACTAAAATTACGAAAAAGGACAACCCTAGAGTCACCTTTAAGTTATTTTCAGACTCTCTAAAAATGAAAAACCACCGAGTTTTCCTTCTTTGGACTAGCTAAACTACACATTGAAGGGCCCATATGGGACCGAACCCTTACTTCTTCCAATTCGTTAAACAAAGGAAGAGGGACTTACTGAAGGTGAGTTATATCGAGCATGTGTTACCCTCCTCGAGCTCATTAAATTAAAAATAGATACTCTTCTATCTGGATGGGGGAAAAATTTGAAGGAAGCAAGCCAAGGATTTTTTGAAGACATCACAGGTCACTCTTATGGTCTCCCTTGAACATGACACATTGTCGTTTTAATATGCTAAACCTCTACACTGAGCCAATATTATGAATTTCTTTACTCCTTTGGGTCACTCGATGAAATTCACAACATCCATTGCATTTTTTCTTGGTCCATGTCTTGTTTCTGTCGTTTGTGCCCCAATGTTCAAGGGAAGTATCTGCTTCAAAGGTCAACCATAAAAAATTTCCTTTTTCAATACATGTGTTAGTCCGTTCTCATATGATCCACTACCTTATATCTCTATGTCAGTTTCGTGTCGTTGATGGGGGATACATCAAAGCCCTCTTTCGATGAGTTTGCTCTGGTCGACTTCAACACATTATCTGGGAACTAGACTTAGAAACCAGTTAGTACCTTGGGACCTGCATGCCTCAATGGAAGGCCTCCTCACTTTTGACAGTAGGTTTACATCATTGACCTATGATCAGATGATTCTAGAAATGTTCGACTTCAACTCATTTATTCACATTCACTGGAATGTACTAGGGTACCTTGGGGATCATTGAAATCAATGGTGATTTCCCTTGCACTTGTTAACGATTTACTTCATGGACCAGTAATCAAGTGGTCTCTACCATGTTCAACATCAGGACATCTATTCACATGGTTAGATTCATACCACATCGATATCAGTAAGAAGACCCATGGGTTGAGTGTTCACTCTGATATATAATTTACCTAGGTTGCGACAGAGTTTCTTTTGAGAATATTGATACATATACTATCACATGGATCAATTTTGTATTGATCTATGGCTATGTTTTATCATCTCATAGATCCACTGTGTATTTCTCATGGCTATGATCAATTCATGTCATGGAAGTATAGATCCACATTGTATCTTTGATGGCTATACCTTTTTCATCAATATGATTATGGATCTGAAGTGTATTTTATGGTGGCCATACCTTGAAAGTATTTTATCACTCAAGCATAGGTATGCCTTCCTTGGGTTTGAAACAAATCATAACATTTATATGATGGTTGTATGCAGCTTATACTAGGTTATCTGAGTCCATACCCTTTCTTCAAAAAGTCTACAAAGTACTTCAGTCATCATTTTTTGTCTTCTAAATTCTCAGTTTGGGGGGGAATCTGTTACACATCAAAATTAATCACTTCAATGATGACTCACTGTCATTATCGCAAGTGTTGAAAAAATCATATTATCGTCCTCCTGGTGTCACACTGTGAATAACATCATAAATAAACTTGAGACACCCTCTAAGACTGGTTAAAATAAGAAATATATCATTTGGCAAAGGGTATAAACTTTCACCTAGAGAAGATACAATCAAAAAGACATTTTTGGAGATCGACGCTCCCCTACCCACTTGCAAGGAGTGCTAGCGCTCCTTTCCCTCTTAGCAGGAGTGCTACAATGCTCTATGGCCCACTTTGAGGGAGCATCAAGCTATTGAGAAAATCAAGGGACAAATACCCCTTATATATGAAGTCAACTGAGAAATATCCAAGTCAGTTTAGTTTGAATCCAAGCCAAGGTTGTATCTAAGGGAAGTTCCATAAGTGATGGAGAAAAATCCTCAACTTATCCCAGGAATATCTAAGATGGTTAGGCCTCTCAAAGCCTATATAAGGAGGAATCCTCATGGTGAAAGGGGGAGAATAATCAATGAAAAGTATTGTTATTTTGATTATGGATCATTCGAGCAAGGGGTTGGACAAGGAGAGCTTGGTGACGCTGCAACATCTACATATACACTTTGTAAGAACCTTATTTTGTTCTCATTAATACATGTGCTTGGCCTGTTTCCTTCAATATTTTGTACATTTGCATGAACTTGTCTCTTTTGGATAAATCTAGTTTCAAACTAATCATGGTAGAATAGGAAGTATGCTTTGTCTTTGTTGTTCACTAGATTGCAGGACTTGTTGAAGAGATTGGGGATCAAGGCTCAACTTGAACTGAGCAAGGACAAATGTCGTAAAAAAGGTACAAATATTTTCTTCTTCTTCTCTATTGAATAGTTTAGTTATGTTTAAAGGAATTTCATTGATCAAAGTTATCACTTTTGTGTCTCGTTCATAGGGGTCTAAGATCCAAGAGGGAATTCACCTTTCCGCAGGGGAATTTTCCTACAACAAGGGTGTTTTGGTTGCATCAAATGCATACTCGACCCCCTTCGAGCATGTATGTGTGAAATGAAACTCTAATTATTCTACTTCTTATTTCATAAGTCATGATACAATTGATTGTCTGCGATGTAGTAAAATATGACCATCCATATATAGGCATTGCCTCAATGATTCCATCTAAACTGTGGGCAACACAACAATGCATTGTAGAATTAGACAACCTCTGTTACAAGATGTGCTTCATGGGTTAGCATAATTTCCATATGAAGAATACCTACAGAAAAAGGAAAACAATGTCTACATACTGCGTAACTTTTGGATAAATAGAAAATTTACCTTAAATGAGGACAATGCAATATTGCATATCGACTAAAAAATAAATAAATCATATCAAGATTTGGTAGGAAACAAAAATATCTCATGTGTGTCTGTAATTTTTCTTCAACAACAAGATGAGTGTTCGTCAAACTCGAGTTCTTCGGAGTTTACATCTAAAGATGTAAAATTAGCTTTCCGGATATTTTTTCTCTTCTTGTGAACTTGAAACAACAAAGAGAATCCAATTACAAATGCAATCGATGTTGTTATTTTGATGTTTTTTTGCATCTCCCAGTAATAATTTTGCATATTTTTTGCGGTGTACAAATTAAAAAAAAACAATGGTGGTTGGTTGTGGCTTTGATGGAGGAGTCTGCATGTTTTTGGGTGCCCAAATTGAACAATGCTTTTCCAACTATATAGCCATGGCAGGATTTCTGCATTTCTTTTGGGTACTCGAATAAAATAAAATGGTCTCTAACTATATATTTGTAGTATGATATATGCATTTTCTCGATTCCCTAATTGAAAAAAAAAGGACTCAGCATGGATTCAAACATGAGGTTGATATTTTCAGATCTCGCTATAGAGATTGGGGAGTTCGGGCATTGGAATTCATACAAGAAGGTGTGGTTATTGGTGATGTACACGCACATAAGATTGTTCAGTCTAGAAATGGGAATCATGAGAGAAAACATCATAACAATTATCCAACTGTAAATAACTTAGGCCCATCTTTTGAACCATCAAAATAGATTGCTCCTCTTGGAAGAACCATCAGCCATTTCCAATAATATTGGAAATTTGGCATTGTTAAAACTGGTAGTGATAGACCATGGCACTATTGAAAGAAAATGTCCATAGTGATCTTGCTTAATGGTATAATAGTAATAAAAATCTTTCTTGTTCCCCATTTTGAGGTCTGGTTATAGCTAGCGTACAGTGGCAAAGCTCCGCTGGTTTTGTGTTGTCTTGTGTTTTGTAGACTTTTGTTCATATCCCATGGCCCCAACTATTTTCTTGTGGGAACATATACCAGATGTAAGAGAAAACCAATGCCACGATGTGTTTTTTATATATATCAACTTGTTTGATGCAAAGGTCGATGTGTACTTCTCTATGGAACCTTGTGGGATCTTGCTTGATGCCTTCTGTGTTCATGCATTGCCTTCTGCCTCAACTTTCAATACATTTGGTGTTTACTTGGTTCTTGGTTGTATGCTTCGTTCTGGAAAATTAATAATACATTCAGGATCTTTGCATTTTTCTATGATCTTAAATACTATAGAGGACATGATTTTCCCTTTAATATAAGTTCTGTGGCGCAAATGTAGTATGTGGCTCGTTTTAGCACTTTTCCCTGATCGATGAACTTAACAAAATTAATCTCTTGGAATAATTTGAAATAAAAGAATATATATTATGCGAAGTCCAATTGAACTATCATATCAACAAGAAGACATTAAAATTAAAATTCATCGTTGTTATACTTGCGGTGAAGATGATAGTACAATACCTTTACTTAGATATTCCAAAATTGATTTTCTTGTAGCTTTTCAACACTTCACTTATACAAACAGATCTTGGAAACTATAAGCATGGCTCATTGTATCTATTCCTTGATTGAAGAACATGTTCACATGTTTAATGCACTTCATAGTTACTGTTAAGACCATCAATGGGGATTTATTACACCAATTCTCACTTCCAAAAATTGCCATCCCTTTTATTTTTTCCCTGTGTTTTCCCTTTCTAGTTACTTACTCGTTTTTCAAAAGTGTCTAGGTGTGTGAGTTGGAACATTCACGTCTTCAGATCTCCACTATTACTTTTATATCACCAGCCCGACCGACCGCTTCCCCGTTTCATATTGAAAAAACTTTTAGGATCACGGGTTCCCGGATAGGCGGGTTCAACATTGCGTTTCCATTGTTCCATCGCCTGAAAACAACACTCTGACTTCCACTATCTACAAATTATCAAACAAATTCCCCTTTATCTCATTTTTAGCACTTTTCCTTGATCGATGAACTTAGCAAAATTAATCTCCTGGAATAATTTGAAATAAAAGAATATATAGTATGCGAAGTCCAATGGAACTATCATATCAACAAGAGGAAATTCAAATTCAAATTCATCATTGTTATACTTATGGTGAAGCTAACAGTACAATAACTTTACTTAAACATCCCAAAATTGATTTTCTTGTAGCTTTTCAATGCTTCTCTTATACAAACAGATCCTGGAAACTATAGGCATGGCTTGTTGTATCTATTCCTTGATTGAAGAACTTGTTCACATGTTTAATGCACTTCATAGTTACTATTAAGACCATCAATGGGGTTTTGCTACACCAATTCCCGCTTATGAAAATTTCCATCCCCTTTATTTTTTCCCTCTGCTTTCCCTTTTTGGTTACTTACTCGTTTTTCATAAAATGTCTAGGTATGAGAGTTGGAAGATTCATGTCTTCATATTTCCACTTACTTTTATATCACTAGCCCGACCGACTGCTTCCCTGATTCATATAGACCAAAATTTTTGAATCACAGGTTCCCGGATAGGCGAGTTCAACATTGTGCTTCCATTGTTCCCCCGACTACATATATCACTCAGACTTCCGCGGTCTACAAATTAACAAACAAATTCCCCTTTATCTCATTTTTATCACTTTTCCTTGATCGTTAAACTTAGCAAAATTAATCTCTTGGAATAATTTGAAATAAAAGAATATATACTGTGTGAAGTCCAATGCAACTATCATATCAATGAGAGGACATTAAAATTCAAATTTTTTTTTGTTATACTTTCAGTGAAGCTGACAGTACAATAACTTTACTTAACATCCCAAAATTGATTTTCTTGTATATTTTCAATGCTTCTCTTAAACAAACAGATCCTGGAAACTATAAGCATGGCTCGCTATATCTATTCCTTGGTTGAATAACATGTTCACATGTTTAATTCACTTACTAGTTATTGTTAAGACCAACAATGGGGATTTCTTACACCAATTCCCGCTTCCGAAAATTTCCATCCCCTTTCTTTTTTCCCTTTGCTTTCCCTTTCTGGTTACTTACTCGTTTTTCAGAAAATTTCTAGGTGCGGGATTTGGTGGATTCATGTCTTCAAGTTTCCACTGTTCCTTTTATATCACTAGCCCGACCAACCACTTTCTTGTTTCATCTTGAAAAAAAAAATTGGATCGTGGGTTCGCGGATAGGCAAGTTTTCAAATAGGTGGGTTCAACATCGTGTTTCCATTGTTCTGTCACCTTCAAACAACACTTGTACTTCTGCGATCTACAAATTAGCAAACAAAATTTCCTTTATCTTATTTTCTTTCTCTTTTGTTTGCTTGGTCCTTTTTCTCAATGTGTCATTTTTATGAATGTCTCCTGCTTTTATATACAACACCCGAAGTTTCACAATATACAAATTGACCCTCGAAATTTGTCATTGTCTCCTATTTTTTGTTACGCATTTTGCATTCAATAGTTGGGGTAGATACAGTTTGACCATCAGGCCCTCACATCTCTTGAGTAGAGCTTGTGGCCCTATTTTTGTAAATTCTAACCTTGTACAATATCTACTGCAAACTGATATTCAGAAAAGAACATAAAAGATACAATGGCAAATACAAACATTACACAAAGATTTTTCCACCTGGAAACCCAAACCGGGAAAACCAACATATATTATATTCATACATTGTGTTACATTGTTTACAATACAATATACATATAGGAGCCAGAGGCATCCAAAACCCTAACCCAATGACCTGGATTAGTCCAAAACCCTAATTCCTTAATCGGAAATAGAAAACCATCGGCAAAAAACCATGTGCCGAAAAACCACCTAATATCATGTGGTCCCGAAAATATGTCGTCCCGGTGGAAATATGTCGTCCCAAAAAAAAAAAATTCGGGGGCGCTGCCCCCGAACCCCCACGCGGGGGGCTCCGCCCCCCTGCACCCCCTTGCGTGCCCGACGCAGACACTCAGACACTACTACTCGTGCAAAGAATGTAACAAATACCCAATAGTTTTCAAGCCCACCAATATTTCCTATTTTGAGTATGTCTAATTCTTTTATATCACGAGTCTGACTAACCGCTTGTCCATTGCATACTTGGCCACTATTACCATCATCGGTTCCTGGCCAACGTTGCTCAACATTGTTCTTCCATTGTTCCGCTACATACAAATAGCACCCAAAATTCCACGATATACAAATTGATGGCTGAAATCTGTCATTGTGACATACAATTTGACCATCATCCCCTCACGTCTCTTGAGTATATCTTGTAACCGTATTTTTGAAACCCCCCCGACCACTTTCCATACTTGGCCATTTCTTGGAATCTTTTTCACGGTTGGCGTGTGGACGAAATTTACAATGCTCACTCTCTCTTCTCCATCACCGCCACATTCCTACTTCTTTATAGATATGCAATTATTAAGATTTAATGCTATTAGTTCATCATGCAAGAAACGTTAAGATTGTCATTAATGTCCGGAAGGCCAAAGAAGATTTTTCATTAATACAAATTAAACCAAGATTTGTGTAGAAGAGCATTATCCTTTCCAAGTATTCATTTCAAACATGATGCAATCTCTTTCCTGCGTCAACTGGTTGGCACCTTTACAAAATATCTAATTCTTAATCGCCCTTCGATGTCATCGCCACCTTCTCACTTTTTTCTAAATATGCAATTAGTAATCTTTAATGGTAACATCTCATTATGCATGAACCATGGAGATTTTCATTGATCAACGAAAGTATCAAGAAGATCTTTCATTCATATGCATTAAACCAAGATTTGCGGAAGATTATATTATCCCTCCCCAATTTTCATTTCAAACATCATCTGGAGTAGACGAAAATTTTCATTAACTTATGGCAGCAGTTCCAAAACAGTCCTGTCCAGATATAGTAAAAACCTTCGGGCATGAGGGAAAGAGGTTCCATTATTCTAGAGCATATTCTTAGTATTCATCTCCCTTCGCCCATGAGCAAAAAAGGAGATCGTCCCTTGGTGCACCGAGAGATATATTTCAAGCCAAAAAATTCCAAGGCAACCCTACCTGCTCAAACAACCTACCCACCTGCATTGATGGCTAGCACAAAGGTTGATGCGATGGATTTCGAGCCGGAAGAAGATTATTTGATGGACAATGATACGGAAATGGATGATGGAAATGCAGAGACTATTCCCACTCCTGAACCCAAATTGAAATCAACCATAACAAGCGGGACTTCCCAGCTCAACGATGGTGGTCCTGACAACACCAAAAGAAGGGGTTTCATAAAATAAACTGATGCTAAACGCAATAGTCTCTTTCCAGATCGAAAGTAGGAATTCCAGAGGTCCAAATTAGTCTGTCCTAGGCAAAAGTATTTCACTGCAAGTAAAATATATGTTGTTAATCCCAGAGATATATTTCAAGCCAAAAAATTATTCAATTGCAGGACCACTATCCTATTCTCTAGATATACAATTAACATCTTAGGAAATGAGGAACATAACTCCCACTGGTGCAAGGCATATTCCTACTAGTCATATCCTTCCACCTAGAATGGACTAATTTGGGCCTTGGAATTGCTCGTGACACCTATGTCCCTTAAGTTTTCGACTGTGAGCAGGTGGTTTCTTGGTGTGTCCTAACTTTCATTTTCAGGCTATTATGTTTTCCCTGCAACATTTTTCGTCTTCTTCCTCATGGGAAGCTTGTGAGAACTATCAATTTTACCATAGGATTGTTGTTCGTCTACTTCAAGCCAAGGATTTATTCCACTGTGGACCCACTCTTATGTTTCTTTGTCGGCTCATATCTTCCACAAAATATTGAGATCGAGGCACCGAACATTAATCCACCGAGGAGAAGACTACAATGATTTCCTAAAAAGAAGCATGGTAATCATTTTTGTATGCATGTTGAAGAGCATCTCAGTGGCTCCTACATGTTGCAAACCTTGTTCTTGTGTTTATGGAAAATATTTTTAATGTTTTGTCCCAAAGAACTCAGTCCAATTTCTAGGGATAAATATACAATCCTCAGTATTCTTTTTTTTAAATGGATTTACTATTAAAAAAATTTCCTTGGAGTCTTGGTTGTTGCTTCTTTTCTCGATTTAACACCTTCTCATTGGCATAGTTCGATAGTCTCGTAGTTCTTCGATATTGTATATTCTTAAGTAATTTGTTCTAAAATGGAGCATTTAACAGTTAAATGACAATGCATTGTGTCGATCCATCAAGATTTTATGGAAACAAAAATGAATTTCAAACAGTTTCAAACCAACGTTTAATTTTATTCGTAATACAGATATAACATAGCAAGACCAAATCATAATGTTGCAACAAGATCGTGATTCTTGTTTCTAGACATGCAATTATTAAGCTTTAATGCTAACAACCCATCATGCAAGAAGTTTAATACTTAAGTTAATATGTTATAGTCATGGAAGAATGTATCAATAACACAATTAATCCCACAAGTTTTAATAAAATCTAATCTTCAACAAAGCATTTTCTCACAATTACTAGAAAATGATGGTTTTGCAATAATGGGGCTTGCTTGAAACCAATTCCCACTAATGAAAATTACCCTCCGCCTTTTTATTTTCCCACGTTTTTATCTTGTGTAGTTTCTCTTTCTGGTTACTTAGTATTTTTTTCTGAAAATGTCTTGCTGCACGGGTTGGCGGATTCACGCATTTCAACAGAGTGCTTCCCCTTTGTCTAAATTGCACTTTCCATTGTTTCATGACCTGCAAACAACAGTCCATCTTCTGCGATATGCATATTTACTTCTGGACTCCCACATCATCCCCTCTTTAATGTTACACATTTTGCACTGAAATGTTACGATATATACAATTTGACATTCGGAGCCTTACGTCTCCTCGAGAACCCTTGTCACCCTATTTTGAAGCCTATGCGACCTCTTTCCACACTTGACCATTTCTTGAAATCTCTTTAGCAGATCGTCGAGTTTGCAGGTTGAGGAAATTTCCAATTTTTAGTTGTTGTTTCTTGTGCCTGCTACCTTCAAATTTCTTTCCAAGTATATGCAATATGTATACAACTTCTTCAGAAACATTCAGAAAAGATCTTGCCAGGAAATGGAATATCTATTGTAGATTTGAATATACTGTACCTTCTTTTCCCTCTTCTATACTTAACCAAATTCCCATTTATTTTTCCCCTCTACTCTCTCTTTCTCGCTACTTAGTCATTTTTTCAAAATTTCTCAATGCACGCATTGGATGAATCACGGGTTCTCATTTTCTATCATTCTTTTATATCGTGACTCCGAATGACTACTAGCCATTTGATGCCCAGCCACTTTTCAGATAGCAGATTCTTAGGCAGGCGAACTCTATATTGCACTTCCATTGTTGCGTGGCCTGCAAACAACACCCGAACCTCTGCGATATACAAATTTACTATTGCACTCCCACATCATACTCTCTTCCGTGATACACAGTTTGCACACAAAAATTTTGTAACCTGAAATTTTACCTTTGGGTCCTCACATCTTCTAGGGAACTAAGGTCACCCCATTTTGAATCCTCTGCATCTTCTTTCCATATTTTTCCATTTCTTGGAATCTCTTTCGCTCTTCCAATTCCATACTTACCCGACTTTTTCACTTGGAGATTCCTGGATAGGCGGAGTGCACTTCCAGTGTTCCCTGACCTACAAATATCCCCCTGACTTCCATGATATATAAATTGATTTCCAGACTCCTACATCATCCCCTCTTCCGTGTTACACAGTATGCACTCCAAAGTTTTGATCAATACACTTTTACCATCGGGGCCTCACGACTCCTCAAGAACCCTTTTCAACCTATTTTGAATCCTATCTAACCACTTTCCATGGCCATTTCTTGCAATATATTTTGTGGATCATCGAGTTGGCAGGTTCATACAATTTCCAATTCCTAGTCATTGTTTTTTGTACTCACCACTGTTAAGCCCTAATATTGGCTCATTACCCCTTAATTGGGGCATATTAGATTAGTAATGCTATTTTATTTATCTCGGATTTAGGCCATTAGTTGTAATTTATATTAGTAATGTTATTTTAATTATGTCGGCTTTAGGCCATTATTTGTAATTATACCTCCTAGTCTCCTATATATACCAAGGAGACATTTTCATTTTGAATCATCTTGTACTTGAA
>ML799846.1:7940-32082 GCA_009831015.1 Picea engelmannii | reverse complement strand
ACACACTCTTTCATCCCATGGGGTTTTAGGAATTGACCAATGCCCAATTTCACTATGGAGATCATGAGAATTTGTTCATATCTTAGCAATACTTATTTGTTTTCTTTACACTTGTCAAAACAAGGAGACAATTTTGATCTTCTAGATTAGGGTTGATTACATACTTATAATAACTTAATTTTCTTTTTTCCTCCTTTTTCACACCACATTTTCTCTTTAAGTTTTGATTTAATGATATTTTTAATAGTATCCATATTCTCCAAAATGGTCTCATCCATGACTCCCCAATGGATTATCCAAGACCGGGCATCTTTATTCCATCCTCGCTTAAGTCAAAGGTGGTTATGACTGTATTTTGAAGAAATATTAGGAAGCCTCTTGTCTTCCATGTTGTTTAACTTGTTCTTATAGATTAGGTATCTAGTCATACTCGTGCTCTCAATGGAGGGAAGTATTGCCTCTAAGAAGATGGGATAGAGTGTATTTCCATTAATTATGAGATTATAGGTTATAAAATTCTTTTGGATTTTCTTTATCTTTCTCGAGGATTCACAAGAGATATTTTTAATTTTTTATTTAATGATATTTTTAATAGTATCCTTATTCTCTAAAATGGTTTCATCCATGACTCCCCAATGGATTATCTAAGACTGGTCATATTTATTCCATCCTCACTTGAGTCAAAGGTGGTTATGACTGTATTTTGAAGATATAGTAGGAAGCCTCTTGTCTTCCATGTTGTTTAACATGTTTTTATAGATTAGGTATCTAGTCATACCCATGCTCTCAATGGGGGAAAGGCTTTCCTCTAAGAAGAGGATTGGATATGGCATATTTCCATTAATTTTGAGATTATAGGTTATAAAATTCTTTTGGATTTTCTCTATCTTTCTCCAGGATTCAAAAAAGATATTGCAACGATGTGATTTTCATCCGTATAGAATAAGAATAACAAGAGTCTCAAAGAGGCATTTCTTCTTATCCCGGATCCAAAGATCGGTTGACTGATAATTGTTTTCCAGCCCATAATAAGATTTCCATCTCCCAATAATCCTTTTCTCAATGCTATAATTCTAGTTGAGCTTGTGGTGAATATTGATTCCAATATATTTACATATGAAGTCATTTTATCCAAATTATTTTTGTCATATACAACGATATCATAAGTCACTTTCTCCAAACAAGAACCAAACTAAGAAAAAAAAATTAAAAAATTAAGCAAATTTGGCATTACTTATGGGGGAGGCCAGTGAATTGGGAGGGGAAATTCTCCCTCCTCGTAATCAATGACTTTTATTTTAAGTTATGTTTACATTTTATATTTTGTATTTTAGGTTTCTTTAATCTGTTATATTTTATATTTCAATATTTTTTTAAATTTAGTTTAGTTTTTTTTTAATATTTATTTTATTTATTTTTTGAACATTGTGGGTTGGTTAGTTTTATTTGTTCATTAGTTTATTTTTTTTAATGTTTTTATTCCATTTAAGTTATGGTTGGTTTTATTTGTTTATAGTTTGTTTTTTATGTTTACGTCGATAGGCGTACACCTATTGGAAATGGGCACTTTTAATTATCTTTTAATTACAAATTCTAATTTTATGGTTAGAATTTGAAGATGTTGGCATATTCTTCGTCGTCCTTCCATATCAATGAATGAGGTTTAATGTCCATAACTTACTCTCAATTTTTAATACATCTGTTAACCTGATTACTTTTTCACTTTTACTTAATCATGTTAAAAATTTGTTGTCTTATTATCTGATTTTCACGTTTAGATAATTAACAAGGATTAATAGGCATGCAATCTTTTTATTTCCACGCTTCGGTAATTTGAAGACACTACCTCAACCTCATTCCATGTATCATATTGAGTGCATTTTATTGCCACGTTTGGGTAATTAGCAGGAACTACCTCAACCTCATTGCACATATCATATTGGGTGCATGCGTTCATTTTCCGTTTTTACAAGAGGTGGGTTAATAGGTGGAGAGCCGCACAACCAAGTGGAGAAAGATGGGGTTGAATGCATGTGAGAGAAGTGGAGAACTACAAAGTCGAAAGAGTTTCAATTTCAATTAATGCATGAGTTACTAGGTGGAGAGTAGTAGGGTTTTAACTATGCCACACACATAGAGGTGCATATATTTTAAAAATCACTCTCACCTAAAGAACTTCAGCCCAAAGATGTTGATATTGACTAGGCCACTAAAAACTAGGGGAGTTATAGGGGACATTTGAAATAGATTCACCCTAAGAATAAATATTATTGTGGTTTATAAATAAAAAATGCAGGTCAACAAAGCATTGGAGTTCATGCCTTCAGAAATTACAGCTCCTCCAGGTGGTGACATGGACACATTTTTATACTCTAGTATTTTTAACTTTTTCATTTACTCATGATGTGCTTATATTCAATCCTTGTATTTTATTAAGTATTTACATTTCAATTTGGGAGTCTTTAAATTTAAATTTTTAGTTTATCTGTAAAATAAAAACTAAAAACTAGAACACAAAGAAAATAATGATGGGTTTGATTGAATTAATTATGTGATTTATGAATGGACATATTCAGATGATGACATATCCATATGTTCCCAGTCCCAACGATCCCACAGAAAGTGAGTATCTATACTAGAAGAGGGAGAGGCCACAGTGGATAGGGAGACACCGTTGACACTTTTAGCAAAAGATAGAGTTGGTTGAAATAATTGTGGACATTAAAAAGTGTTAACAACATAGAGTATTTTTTTTAAATGCCCTCACCATAAAAAAAACAATGTGTTTGTTTTCTGGATTATTTCGACCTAGATTTTGTGTAATTTTTATTTTGTTTTAAAGCCCTCACCATAAACAAACAATGCATTTTTTTCCTTGAAATATTTCAGCTTTTTGTTTTTTGTTTATTATAATTAGTGTAATTAGAGTAAATATGAAAATAAAGGTTATTTATTCTCACATATATCATGTTTATGACTCACAACACCAATTATGAACCATGCCTATATATATTTGACTATTTTCTTGTTGAGGTTTCTAGGGAAATCCAATTAATTCCCTAATCCTCTACCAATAAAGTGTTGTCTTTTTCATCACATTGACCAGTGCACATTGTTTGTGTAATTGAAAGGAAAACAGTCTCTTATTTTTTTTGTTAGACACAGGAAATAAATATAACCATGAATGTGATTTATTAATCAATATGATACATGTATAATTACATTGGTGTTACCCTTTAATTTGTATTCCAAGAGGTCTCTTGGAGTCCTGGTGACACTAAAATATATTGACTATTCACATTCTGTCAATTTTGTAACCCTAATGGATTATGTTTCCAACATTCTCCCTAAATATGAAGCGGTGTAAGTGAGTCCAAGGTGAGAGATGAAATCTGAAAGTGTGCAGCTAAAATCTGGAAGTGGATAGTTGTTAATGGTTGAATGTGCTCTCTGAATTTGGTAGTTTTGCGATGACAAAAAACTGAATGGATAGAAGAATATGATGTATTCTACTAAACGATGATGGTGTTTTAAGGAAAACCATAAACAAATCTAGTGGTTTATGGATGACCAAAAATTTTGGAACTTGGCTCTAGGCTCAATGGTTCCCAGAACATTTTCTAAGTTAGCTATAAGTTGGAAGATGATGACTTCTTCTAATTGGAAGTGTTCTCAAATGTTGGTTTAAAGATGGCCATAAACTATTTTCTAGAAGAAGTTGAAAGTATTCTACTAAGTGGTGATTTAAAAACCACAAACCAATTAGGTGGTTTTGGATGACCACAAACCAAATCACACTCACTTGGCACACTTTCTTGTTAATTCTCAATTGATAATACTTTGAAACTTGAATCCATACTATCAGTCATTGATGTTATTCCCCCTTATCAGATACAAGGTGAGAAGATGCAAATCTCTCTACTACAATATGTGTCAATACTTGAGAGTGAATTCATGAGTAAGAAGTTGACATATCTTGTTCCTATTGATGACCATCTCCAAGAATCCATCCACCCATATTGGTTCTTTGCTCTTTCATATTTCTTGCATTTAGAACATCCATCTGAAGGATGATTATGGTCACAAGGATGAATATCGAAGTATTGATTTTCATACGGAAAACTTGTTGACAATGTTGGCATTTTAGAATCTACTCTTGAACTAGAGCAGGTGAATGTGAAATTTCTTGTAACAGTCTAGCACTCTGAAATTGGATCAATTTGGTGTAATTAGGATTATGAAAGGTGACTTCCTCTTCATATATGATACATGGTATATACTTTTTGTGCATGATTTCTTCCCAAGGTCTGATGATTGGCTTGGAAAGAGAAAGTTGAACTTCATATGTACTTCAATTTGGAGCTATCTGGAAAATTTTATCTTGAACTGGTTGTTGGTCTGAATCAACATCATCATATTCTTCAAACAAAGGGTTGTTTTGAACAAGGACTAGTTCAAAATGTCAATTTTTTTTTTCTCAAGTGCATCGTGAAGAAGTTGAGTTTGAATTTTCAATAGTGCTATTTTGACTTACGAAACTTGCAAGCATGTTGCAATAGAATGCAAAGTTTCTTTGTCAGTGGTGATTGTATTGTCCATAGAAGAGAGGATTAGAGTGTTCAATAACTCTAATAGCTCCTCAAATCGATCCATAGCTCAAACTTCATAGGGTTTCTTGCAACTCCACCAAGGTTGAAATACAAACAAAATAATTTTTTCCATATCCATAGGAGTTAAAGATACATAAAAAAAAATCATCAAAAGCACATCATACTCATTAGCAACAATAAAAATCAAACATTATCACATAAAAATATCATAAAATAAAATCAAAATAAACCATTTCAAGTTGTTAATCATCACACCATCATTATATACATAATTGGTTAGTTTAGAATATATAAAGTTGAATAATGGATAAGCTACAAGGTTATGGAAGATTATTATTTATACAAATTTGAATATAATGGGATAATTAAGGTTGTCTGTTGACCAATTCTTAGTCAAAAGTTTCATTGGTATTCTACTTTGGTTCTTCATTTTATGTTGTTATTGTTGATTCTACTTCAGTTTGTGTTGCTATTGATTCTACCTCTTCTACTACTACTATTGATTCTACTTCAAAAAAAATTATAGTGATTCTATCATGAGCATTTTTTCTATCGATGACTCTATTTTTAATATTGTATTTGTTGATCACTTTGTTTTTTTTTTTTTTTTCCTACAAATGATTCTTCTTTTATCATTGGAGACTCTATATTTACTATTGGGGATTATGTTTTAGTAGCTCGAGATTCTTCTTTTATTGTTGAATTCCCTGGAAGTTTACTCACCCTTGTTGAGTAGAGAAAAAACTACCTCTATAGAGCTTTGTCATCCTCTGTACAATTTTATGAAGCACAGGATTATGTTCTAAGATCATAACCCATATGGTATTTCTCTTTCTTGCTTGGGTGATATCATGAAAAATTTACAACCTATTTCCATATTTCCTTTTTAGTGTCAATGTCTGGTTCACTTCACCTCTTGAAGTAATCAATGGGATGTAATAAGACAAGGAAAATATCTGTCAATCATATCCAATTGAAGGTGATCCTCTCAAGCCTTCAGTGTATAGACTAGATTTGTGAAGAGCTATCCTCAATCTTGGCAAAGAGTGTGGTTCTCTTTATTGTAGTTTCTTTGTTAATGTTTATCATATTATCTCTAAATTTCTCAATACCTCATTTATGAAAGTGATAATAAGTATACTACATTATGTTGTAAATTCCAATTGTATATTCTCTAGCATTGGATAGCAAGTGGATTTTATATTATTTGAATGTATTTTTTCCATACGTCACTAGGTCTAGCCCCTTCTCTTCTCACTTGCAGTTGCGTGTCCATTTCCTCAGCTTCATAGTGTTTTCTCCACTCATGGACACTAATGCACTCTATTTTTGGTTGTATCTTATGAAATATTTTATTATGTAACCAATGAACTCTTCTACGAACTCGTGCGTATTTGTGGACAAGATTACAATGGCTACACATTTTATTCCAATCAAGATGACTCACAATGCATCCATTATTGAAGAGATTTATATGAATGAAATTTCTAGGCTACATGGTGTTCTTTAGGAAATCGTATCTGATATGTATCCCAAGTTCACTCCCAAGTTTTGGAAGCGGTTTTTTAAGGGATTTTGGAGAAACTTGAATTTCAGTACACCATTTCACCTAGAGTCAGATGGGAAGATAGAGAGGGTTAACCAAATAACTAAAAATATGTTGAGAATGTATATGATGGAAAACCCTTCCAAGTGGGAGGACCATTCTAATGTCCTAATATGCTAACCATCATAAATACATAAATCTTGGCCCTCGACCAAGTTTTGGGAGAATCTTGGTCGTGTTTGACCATTTTTGGGACTTCGACAAGCTAGTAAAAAACGGAGCGGCCAGGCGAAGCAGAGATCATGGGATCTCACCCATTTTGCAGGATTTTTGGGTCTTAGGGTTTATGTAACGTGTATGGGATGTCGGCCCATGGTTTTACCCATGTTTAGGCCCCTTTTCTAAATGTATAAATAAGTAGCTATGTGATATAAGTAAAGGGAAGAAATCAATTTTTAAGGTCATCGGCTTAGTGCATGACTAGAGGCTTCATGCATGTGATTGTAAGAGGCTCTGTGCAGACAGACTGTGTAAGGATTTGTGCTTTGATATGATTCAAGGAAGAAGGATATGGCAGGATGCACACATATATCATATCCTTTGAGGAGTTTTATCTCTGGCTTGGTGCATGTAAGAATATTGGAAGGAGACTAATAAAGAAGAAGAAGAGTTGGTGGATGTAGCCCCACACTAGGGTGAACCACGTATATGTTGTGTTGATGTGTTTTGTGCGATGTGGTTTATGTTGTTTATGTATTTGTTTGCTTAGTGCACTATTCTTGGTGTATGATAGATGATCCATGAATGCGTAGTGCTTTATGAAATGAATGAATTCTATATCTGCTCTGATGCTATGCGTTGAATGATTATATGTGTTTAATATTGATTACTACTATGTTGATCTACAAGTAGGGTTAATCTGTGGTGTGAATGGAAGTTAATAACTAATGCATACTAATTAGCTAAGTGTTTTGTTAAAGTGTGTAATCACAGATCTGTGTCCCGGCTAGGTTGTAGACACTTGTGTCTTACAACCCCCCCTGCCTCTACCTCAGGTGAGAGTTCATCTACATCGTAGGTGTTGCTGAAAGGACTGGTAGTTAGGGTTGTGTTGGCGCATTGTTGAAGCACTAAACCCTGGGTCTGCCCCTATGCCAACAAATGGTTCTATTGTCGGGACCTGGAAGTGTCATTGCTGGGAACTGAAGAAAAGAGAAATCTCTATGCGTAGATCTGTTTTTGTAATGCACAGTATTCTACATGATTTACAAAGCTATGTGCTAAGAAAGGAACCTGATCTGAAGAAAAGAGATAATATCTTAAAGATTTGTGCACTGATAAAGGTAAGATAAGTGGAAATTTTTGCTTCAAAAGTATGAATCTAGGTATGTTTGATAGATTTTGTCCTAATCTAAAAACTAGGGCACAACTAGAAGAAAGAAGATCTCATCTGAATAAATTTGATAGAGATAGTGAAAGATATGTTATTCCTATGCATAGAAAGTATTTTTGGACTAACAAGTGGATGCAGGATCCTAGAAAGATTTTTTGTAGATTGCAGGTACATCACTGTGATCCTAGTGCGCAGTACAGGAAAGGTTGGGGATCATTTAAAAGAAAGAGAGGATTGAGATTGTGTTACAATTGTAGAAGACCAGGACATCTTTCTAAGGAATACCCTGGTACAAGTCCTATTTGTCTTTGTTGTAAAGTGGTTGCTCACGGGGTTTTGGATTTCCCTAGAATGATTGCTAAAGTTGAAAAGATGAACTTGACACAAGAAAACCATGAAGAAGGTCAAGAAAAAAATGACATAAACATTGAATACTCATAGAGACATCAATTTACCAGATATCTTAAAAGAAAATAAGTGTATGGAACAAGAATAGAAGACTTCAACATAGACTGTGTTCTAGATGAGAAAACAGAGGTGAATATTATGCCAGAAAGTACTTGGGAAATTTTGGGAAAGCCTGCTATGATTCCTTCATTGGGAGGGATAGGATTTTTTAAAGGAAAAATGATAACCCTATGTGGAAGAGTTACTAATGTACCTATGATTTCTCATGGAGCATCGATTGAAGAATAATTTGAGGTCATTAAGTTTGTTGAGAACAACGCCTCTTTTGCACTCTTGTTAGGAAATCTCTGGGTTGAGAAAGATCATATCCAAAGGAAAATAGAGGAAGAAGCTACAGAACAGAAAACGAAAGAATTAAGGGACTTCATGACTAGAAAAATAGTGAGACTAATATGAAAAAGAGGACAATTTGAAGTAGCAGAAGGTTGTCGGAGTTGAAATAATACAAGAAGGCTTAAAGAACCTTTCCATGAAGGAAAGAAGTACATTCACCTAGGAAATAGTATTACCCTTGAAACTGTTGGAAGACCATCAGCAGTGCAAAGTTACTATGTTAAGAGAAGAAAAGAATATGAATGGAAAGAGGAACCCAGAGAATCAAATCACAGGAAAGAAGGCCAGAAATCTCAGTAAGAAGAAGGCAAATTTAGAAAAACTACAATAAGTTCCAGAGAATACCTCGCAGAAGATAGGCTTGTAGAGCTTGAACCTCGCCGGAATAATAGAACAACGTAGACTAACACTTTTCCATGGAGAAGTTATATGACCATTGGAGGCATCCTGACCATTAGAATGACACTCTAGAACGACTAGAAATGTAGTTATTTCCAGGAAGATCACCATTAGAGCATTGGGACCACGCCACAACGGGTGGAATCATATTGATTGAGGCATTCCTGCCCATTGGAGGAGTTTGTTACATCATGGCTTACATATCCCATCGAATGTTGCACCAGGACCAATTTTTGCAAACTATGATTATCCGAGCTAACAAAGGACTGATTGCTATTGCCTTGTGCTTTTGAGAATTCGTCACCCATTTTTCTTACCTTATTTTTCTGTTTTCCTACCCGATCAAGTTGATTATGAGTGTGAATGTTGGGCGAGCAGAGAATGCTAGAGAAGTCAGTAGAGGAGATGTTGATCAACCTCATGGCTGATAAGGTCATTTTTGTAGGCATACATGCATCATCAACTAGTGAATTGCAAGAATCCCCCTCGATTGCACAACGATCTAGACGAACCATGACTGAGAAAAGAAGCAAGCACCGCGACGTTATGGTGAATGCAAAGCAGATCTCATCGATATTTCCTGACTATATCCCACCCTTGGTTGGCATAGTTAGTCGTGACAGTGTCTTGTGCGATTTTGAGTACACACTCATCACTGCGTACCTCCTGAAGGGGATACACGTAGTTGGACCACAACCAGGACTGATCCCAGCCCTCAAGATCAACGACTTCAACTTGGGAGACCGAAATAATTATGCGATGCTCGCACCACATAAGTACCTGACAAAGATGACTGGGAAGAAGACTAAGATAGTTCCCCAGCCATGGATGAAGGAGATTTCAAGATCAACGATCCTAAACGTCATGAAGATCCCCCACTTTGGCAGACATCAGGAGGTTAACGCGTGCGTTAAAATCCTCCTGTCATGCTACCATGGAGGCTATCTCTGGTTAGATAGGCACATGATTGTGGATGTGGCATTGATCCACATGATCACTAGATTTAGCATGCAAGGACCAAAACCTCACCAGTTCTACCCAAGAAAGACATCAGATCGCTCCTTGGCCTAGCACATCAAGGAGTTGTATGGCGATGTAGAGAAGGGGAAGCGAGGATACAAAGTAGCCTCCATCCATGATGGATCAGTGCAACTAGATTTTCAGTTGATCATCAGCAAGCTAATCAGAAGAACCGACCGAAAAAATTCATGGGGTTTGTCGTCAACCTCATCGGGAAGTGTGTCGAAGGAATGCAGATGAACTGGATGAGCTACCTCATCAACGAGTTGGAGAAGGATTGGAATGAAGCGCGGGACCAAGGCTATGAGTTCCAATTTAGCTGGTTTTTTATCTTAGTAACATTTGTCACTTGGCAGATGTTGGAGGGAGTGACAATCCCTGAAGTTGACCCATCAGAATCATTGGCTGTAAGGTTCACCAACTTGTGGTATACGAGCTATATGGAGAAGCAATGGCAATCAAATGTGATGTTCCATGCATACTACTTACATCTCACATGTGCAATTGAGTCATTCCCCTGAATGACCTTGAACACCTTGCATACTTACAAACCACTAGCGAAGTTCCACGCAGACTGAAACTTCATATACATCACTGCACACAGGGATGAAAGAAAGGAGGAGTTGTAGTCCTACTACAAATTGACTGACGAAGACATGGAGGAGATAACCAAGGAATGACTAGCCAAATTCCTTGTACCAGTTGAAGATGCAAAACTCTCCTACCTGACATCATCGAAATTCCTTTGGTCACCCAAACTGAGTATGATGGACAAAGCAGCACGAGGAATAAGAAGAAAAAGGATGAAGTGTAGGACATAGAGAGTGAGGAGAAGGACAGTGCATCGAAAGAAACTGGACCTGACTCACTTGAAGGAGGAGGAGGTGACGAAGTAACCCAAGAGGAAAAAGGGGAAAAAGATAAGAAAGAAAAGGGTGAAGTGACACCACCAAAGGATCCCATTATAGAGGTCGAGAAATCGAAGAAAATGAAGGTTTCTCTGTATAAACCCTTAGAGTGGAAGAAGACTAGAGCCAATAAGCCTCAGTAACAGAATATGCTTACAGTGGATGATGTCCATCTCATCATCACAGCTGTAGAAGATGCTTCAGAGGATATCCTGTAGCAACATGAAGTGAAGTAAGAAACATTGTATGACAAGATTGAGAAAGAACTGAAAGACATCCAGTAAGCTATCCAGTAGAACCACGCAGTGTCCACTGCGCCATCTTCAACAAAGAATGTAGAATTAGGGGATGATCCCACCCAACTACGTATATTAGCAGATGCGATAGAGGCTCGACTCGATCGAGTCCAGAAGGAGAAGGAGAAGGCCACAAAGGCCTTGAAGCAAGAAAAAGAAGAGGCCTTAGAGAAACTTTGGGTTGCGTAGCAAGAGAAAGAGGACATCTGGACAAAGTTCAAAGAAGATGGAGAGTAGATCCAGAGAGAAAAAGACCAGCTGCTCACAAAGAAGATTGGGATTAGAGAAGCAGTAACTAGAGAACTTCACTCTATGTCGGGCTTGGCACAAATGGAAGAAGAGACAACTGAGAGCCAAGTAGGGAAGCTCGTTGAGGCCATTCAACAGCTTCAATAAAGAGTAGCAGATCTAGAGCTTGAAGCAGTGCCGAGCAATCTGCAAGAAATGAGAGATCATAGGGAAGAAAATGATAGGTGTGTAGTAGAAAGAATCAGGGCGTTGGCCGTAAAATGAAAGAAACTCAGTGATTGAAGTGCGCATACCTATGAGCGCCTTGCAGAGGACCCAGAAATAAGAACATTGGAGGTACATCTCCAAGAAAAGAAGCAACAGGCATCGATAGTACAAGCATAGATGAAGTTTCTTACTACAGTGGAAAAGATGAAAAGGTCACAGGAGCAACGTGCAATTCAGCAGTAGGTCATTGCCATTTAGAGCAACGTTATGGAGGTGACACAGAGACTCCAACCAATGCAGGACAAAGGCTACACACTTTTGAAGATATCGAGAGAAAAGTCTCACAGTTGGAACATGTGGTCGGAACAGTGGAAAAATGCCTAGAAGGGCCTACCACAGAGAAAGTAATCCAAGAGTTCATCGAAAAGGAGGCTCTAGTGAAGCAACAAGTCAAGGCAGCTCGAGGCCTTTGAAGCATTTTTACCCAGATCAGAGTGACTCGGGATGAGTCACAGGTGAGTGTTGGGGGCCTGTTGGCCCTTGACCAATTTCTGGGAGAATCTTGGTCGTGTTTGACCATTTTTGGGACTTCAATAGGCTGGTTGAAGATGGAGTTCCCAAGCGAATAGGAGATCGCAGGATCTCGCTCATTTTGCAGGATTTTGATTTTTAGGGTTTATGTAACGAGTATGGGATGTCGGCTCATGGGTTTTCCCATGTTTAGGCCCCTTTTTGTAATTTATAAATAAGTATCTAGGCGATGTAAGTAAAGGGGAGAAGTCATTTTTTAAGTTCATCGGCTTAGTGCATGACTAGAGGCTTCATGCATGTGATTATAAGAGGGTTTGTGCAGACATATTGTGTAAGGCTTTGTGCTTTGATTTGATTAAGGGAAGGAGGATTTGGCAAGTTGTGCACAAATATCCTTTCCTTTGCGGAGTTGTATCTGAGGCTTGGTGCATGTAAGAATATTTGAAGGAGACTAATAAAGAAGAAGAAGAGTTGGTGGACATAACCCCACACTGGGTTGAACCACGCATATCATGTGTTGATGTGTTTTGTGCGATGTGGTTTATGTTGTTTATGTATTTGTTTTCTTAGTGCACTGTTCTTGGTGTATACTATATAGATCCATGAATTCTTAGTGCTTTATGACATGAATGAATGCTATATATTTTATAATTCTATGTGTTGAATTCTTATATGTGTTTAATATTGATTACTATTGCGTTGATATACAATTAGGGTTAATCTGCAATGTGAATGGAAGTTAAGAACTGATGCATATTAATTAGCTAAGTTCTCTGTTAAAGTGTGTAATCACAGATCTGTGACGTAGCTAGGTTGTAGATACTTGAGTCCTACAACCCCACTGCCTCTACCTCGGGTGAGACTTCATGTTCTTTGCAGGTGTTGTCGAAAGGGTTGATAGTTAGGGTTTTTTTGGTGCACTTTTGAAGCGTTGAACCCTGGGTCTACCCTTGTGCCAACAATAAATTACCCAATTAAATAATTATTTATTTATAACAAAGGAAAACCTTGAAATAAAAATTACTTAACTCATAGGAGTATTGAGAGGTGAAAAACTTACCTGAAACCAACATACCTATAACCTGGTGACTTTAGAAACATAATTATACCTTGATATTTGATCTAACCAACCACAATAGGAAGTGGGTGATGACTCTCCACCTAACTGATCCCTTAGTCATAACGATTGAGATCCCTTGAGCCCTCAATCCACTACTATGCCAACTCTTCGTATCCTCATCCTCAAATTGCCCAAGAAAAATGAGAGGTCTTTTCTCTTTCCTTTATGTCCTTATGTAAAATACTTCCATGGTAAAAAACTCAATCCCTATGACCCAATATTGAATTCCTTATTATATTTTATGGTTTCTCCATAAATTGATGTTATTTATTATACCATTTTATTTTTTTTATCCAAATATGCATAATAAGTACTTATTATGATCTCTTTAGGATAATTATTATACTCATTTATTATAATTATTTATTTATATAATGTCACTTTAGGATAATTATTATACTTATTTATTATTATTATTTATTTATATACTTGTTTAATAATATGGGGCATGAAATACTCCCCTCCTTCAAAGAAATTCATCCCAAAGTTAAATTTGATTATTTTAATTATATATTTTTAACTATATCACCATATCCTCCACAACACCCTCTGCTAGACTAGTATAAATAAACCCAAGTGACCATAACATGCATCGAAAGTCCACATCACACCACTAGGGAAGCACACGTACTCTATCTTTTCTTCCCGACTTTCAAAACTAGGATTAACTCCTACCATTTTATCTGCCTCAAGGCTCAAAACCTCATCTTCCCAAACATGCATATAGATCGATATTCATGTACACCAGGAATCTTGAAAAATTGACCTCAACTCCCTCCAAAACTATCAGGTACATCCCCAGGCATGACAGTCCAATCCCACTACACCATAGGTGAGAAACACCCTATCTATTCATTGGGACTTTGAATCAGAGTCCAATCCCACAACACCCTAGGTGAGAAACACTATATCCATTCTTTGGGACTTTGAAATCAAAGCTCCAATAGAAGGCATAATAATTACTAGCATAAGTAATTGACTGATTTATCCCCATTCCATAAAGTGTTACTTGTAATATTCTCCTTTGTGGTTATGGTCTCCCATGAGATCGTCAAATAAGCTGGCCCTCTTGGCCAATGGTGGATTTCCTATCAATCATCACCTCACAACATGCAACCAATGCATTAGTTATAATCATAATATAAACATCTTATAAAAAGAATCCACATGCTAACTCTCGCATGTCCTTATGTCATTTCCACATTTTCTTGAATGTCATCACAACACATATTATCATAAAATAATTCCTTGCAATTACATCATGTCATCATATAAGTATATACTATGATAAGAAATCTAACTTCAACATATATTTATCAAAGATATAACATTGCATCAACATAATATATGGAACCACATGTTATGATAACATCAAATCATAAAAAACATCCATCTAGCCCATGGATCTAATGGGTTAGGTTTATCAGCTTAGATTGGATCAATAATACTATAAGTGTTATGTTCTCATCAAATGTAAAGCGAGAGATTATTATGTTTTGCTCAATAACTATTGGCATATATGCAATCATTTCTCTAGAAAAGTTTCAAGTAGCAAGATGGAAACAAGGAACTTCTTAGAGTAAAAACAGAGTCATTAATTCAAACTCTTTTATTCCCCTCTTCAATATGAAATGCCATCGAAACAAGACAACCTAGTAATCATTAATTACTACAACTCAAGAGTCACTTGAACCCATCTAATATATTTTGAACAATCCTTGGGTTTAATAGAATTAGTTATGAAATGTCATCTCAACCAACCAATACATGGATATTGTTCTAAAACACAACCATAAATCCCTTGGATTAAAATTTGGGATAAGAAAACAAATATCCACCAATTTCCCTCTAAATTCACTATAATAACTACATTTCTCATACTAGTAATAATACACCTTGCAAATTATTCTAACAACCCTTATCTCTTGTGTGATACACACAGAGAGAATTACATTTAAATCTTGAAGCATGTATAATAACATACAGAACCACAACAACAATATTTTATAATTCACAAAGAACATAGTACTTATATTTTAAAATTCCACTAAATGGTTTCATACCTCGGAAGTTGGTTGGCTCTCTATAGCAGGTCACCCATGAGTTGGGGCTATGACTCCACTAGAGAGACAACTATGCGCTCCCAAATAATATAGGTCTTCTCTAGCCAAGGTACTAAATTCCAACAACAATTCCAACCTACAATCTTCTATTCTCCATCAACTTGCACAACCCAAGGAAGTGGTACCCCCTTCTCTGCATAGTGGTCCCTTGGGTTTTCCCACTTCCATTAGAGGGCTCTAACATGACTCGATGGCTCCATGAACTCATCTTGACTAATAATATCAAGGTACCCTCTAGGCTTCACACCTTGAGAAACCACCAAAGAATTTATTTCTCTAGGGATCTTGCATTCTTCAAGGAAAGCTAATCATATTTGTGCATTGAATACTCCCAATACAACTTACCTAGAATTCCATGGATTCACAGGAAACACATGGTTATAGACCTTTCCTAGCTCACCTTCCATGTACCTATCAATACTATTAGGTAACAATGATAATTCCAATGATTACAATGGCTTAGTTTCCATTAGGAAGCAACATACACCATGCAACCAAGTTGGTTTAGATGACTGTACCATGCAACCAAGTTGGTTTAGTATTATAACCTTTTACCAACATAAATGTAATTGTGTGGTATGATATGAAGTGATTCATACCAAAAATGCCTCAAGTAATGACGTGACTAAGTTATTAAGTGATCAACTCAGTATTCAGATTAGATTCCAAAACTTTTTTTTGTTAACCATAGTTAAATATAATTTCTTTTGTTACTCTTAAAACCAAAGATCTAGGTAGTATGCACCATATTTGAAACATGAAACCCCGAGGGAAAGACTGTTTATAAACCTTAGTTTTGCAATTTGGAGCAAAGGGAGTTGACTAAATTAGGTTTGAATGAGTTAAGTAGCTTGCAAACACAATAAGTCATACCTCATCATCAATCAAATCAATCCTTTGAACAACAATAAAGGAGACAATTATTAGATATATTAAAACGTTTGTTTTCATTTATTCATCATTGATATATCTTTGATCTCATCAAACCTTAGGTCCAATATCTTCTTCACTTTTTTGTTTCATATTTCAAATATACGTAGAGATTGATAGGTGAAACACACCACTATTGATGTGTATTGTATTAATACGAGCATACACAATTACACGATATAGTTACAAGAATTTATGGAGTTACCAACTCATGTAACCGTAAAAAAAAAACTAACTAGTTCAGTAAGGATTTAATTATTTTCTTAACACTCCCCCTTAATCACATCCACTAAAAATATGAACTATCACCAACTAGTAATGATTCCAACGCATTAGAATCCCCATTAAACATAACTTGACACTCCCCCTTAAACATAACTTGGTCCCACATTCTGAGATTAATATCTCAGATTTCCCCTTATTAATCAAAGATTCAAATTCTCCGATTCAATCATCAATCTAGCATACAAGCACACCTAACACCCTCACACCTACCCAAGTGGTTAATTCCACAACTTTATGCCATATCCCTATCATGGCCAGTGTCTTAAACTGCTTGAAACCAGGGACACTACATGATCACTTACTAATCTATGTAGGCCCGACTTAGGACTTACATAACATAGGGAATGGAGCTTGCCTATAGAAAAGATTAAAACTTGGACCAAAAACCTTTGGGGTGTCGGGTACAACCAAACATAAACCCCCTCATTACAATATTATATATCAGGGTAGTCATCTTGCCCCATTTCTGGATTCATATATTTGTTGATGATTAAAAAAACAAAATTTAACCAACTAAAAAAACAAAATTTAACCAAAATTTATGTTGCATTCAATCTCTACGTATTCTTCGCTCCACTTTTCCTTTATGTATCTACACCTATCTGTGTATCTTCCTTCTTTGTTGGTTCTCAACTTCTCCTTCAATCTTCTTCTCGTTTGATCCTTACTTTCTCTTGGTGAGGTTTTCTCCATGCAATTTTTAATGCCTTAGCGTTAGTGATACTTGATATTCAACAAAATAAAAGGAAATACTTTTGTATTTTGGCTTCTTTTCCTTGGAAGCCTCAATATTCGGTCTTGTAGACTATTCGCTCCATGGGGACTCTTATTCATCTATATGCTCTGCTGGCCTAGCTGGAATCTTCTTCTTCGGTTCACTAAACTTGGTTCTCTCTTTGAAACTTGGAATTCCATATTCTCCTATCATTTTTTAGAGTCACTAATTCTAACAAAATAACATCAACTAAACTACATTTGTATTGAGTTAGCTAAGCTCAATACCTTTGTATATTTCCAATTCCAATACATGGAAAAAAAAAAACATTTTCACCTTCGCATAAAACTGAAATAAAATATCAATTTGATTTTTATTTAAATGGATTAATACATATATTTATGCTCCATCTGAAATATATATTCAAATTTTCATAAACATTTTTTGAAAAAAATCCACCCACATTTAAAAAATAAAATAATCTCCAACACCTCCACGGTTAGTGGCTTCTTAAAACAACCTCCAATCCATCCTTGCTTACTCATTTATTTACTTTGTTGCTACTTTTTTACATGGATACAACTCCTTACATTTTCTTTTCGAAATATATTTTTCCACAAATTACATATTTTGCCTCATAAACTAATTTTGTACTGTCATGGTTTCCCTTTCTGTGCATAGATTTCAAACAACTGAATTTTCTTCTTGAATGCTCATAGCTATACCTTCACGAACCTCTTCTTTGCAAAGAGTTCAAACTCTTCTCACATGGACCAAATCCTTGTTCTTTCTTCTTTCCTTCATGAGAGGCTCTGCTTTGCCCCTAACTTTGGCACCCACTATGCTCTGTGAACCAATTTTTCCTCTCCTCAGTTCTGGGCATAGCTTCATTATCTTCAGTCTAGTACTCCTTAACTCATATCAAAATTGTCCTCCAATTTCTCATTCATTAAATTCATACATAGTCTAAACAACTTGTTAAAAATAAAAATTTGATTCACATTAGATGTTTTTCCCATTGGCTAAATTTTACCCTTAAATTGTCTTTGTCGAGGAGCACGTGAGAACAAAAATACTAAGCAGAATAGAAATCTAAATCTTCACCATAATGTATTATTCCCAACTAACATTTAAAAAAATATACCAAAAAAACACATTCATCCTCGACAGGAGATACGTGACTTTGATGTTTTTAAGAAGCTTACAATTAAGAAAGAATCACAATTATATCAATGACAAGGAAACACAATGTTTTCGAACTTCTCCAACTTGATATTGTTGGAGATACTTCACACATACCTAGGATTTTTTTCCCTAAGGTTTTCCCTATATTTATTAGTCATTATTCAGTCTCCTATAGTTTAGGGAGAATATTCTCTTTAGTTCACACTTCAGTGTGATTAGTTGAGTGGAGTCTATATGCCACATTGGGATTATCACAATGCAACAGTGGAATCATCACCATCTAATGTGCATTGTCCTTAGTATTATCACTATAATAGTGCATTACTCATTATTCATTCATCTCCTCCTCACTTCACTACGTTTTAGTCAGTTAACTGAAGACTGAGAGACTAGTTAACTCAAACTAGGTGGCAGTTCACTCCCGTAACTTCCTAAGAGACTAGACTAGGTGGAAGTTTATTCCTGTAACTTCTAGTGTATGTCTAGATCACTCTAGACCACCACTATGATGCATTTTCTTCTCCTCCAATGCGCATTAGTTGAGTTATACAGAGTATATCTTGTGTAAATTATCTTTCATTCATTTGATTAATGAGAATTCTTCCATTCTTTCTCTCTTGCTTCTCTTTTATCATATTTTATCTGCAAATTATGTATGTCATTTTCTAGCTAGATATATTCTATGCAGGATCAACACATTTACATGGTATCAGAGCTGATGGAATGTTAAATAAAAGACACAACAAATTATTTTTGCAGGTACCAAAGATTGAGGACAGTGAAAAAATGGAATTTCCAAAAGAATTCATTCTTACACCGTACATTTTCTTTACATGGAAGGAGAAGATGATAATGCATCTTCGAGGTAAAGCATTATATAGGTTAACCATGAACACAAAAACTGAACCAACATCAGCCATAGAAAAATCCAAGTATCTAAATCGAATGGATGAAGATTTTGGAACAATTTACAGTCTCATTTCTCCTAAACTCATCTTTCACATATCCTGTTGTAAAACCCCCAATGAATCTTGAACCACCATGGAAGGGATTTTTGGAAAACAATACGAGATGAGGGGACACATTGTCGAGGTGGAATTTCTCACTTTGGATCCAAAAAGATTCGACAATATCCAAGATTTCTTTACCAAATATAAGGATTTCTTGTGCAACTCAAGGCTTGCAGGGTTGATAAATCTAAGGAGGAGAAACAAATGGTTCTTACCATTCTCTCCAAACTTGGTCTGAAATAATCAATGTTTTTATCTACATTTCATTCAGTTAGTCTCGCCTCTGGAGCCACCTGAATGATGCCCTATCTTGAGGCATTTATCGAGTCTCTGACACGAGAGCAGAACAAGCTCATCAATATGGGAAAAATCAAAGGCCCAAAGGACCATGCACTTACTATGAAAGATGGTAGTAGTCATCAATATAAAAAATATAAAGATAAAGACAAAAGGAAATTGCATTCACATCCAAAGAAGGAAGGGTACTCAAAACCCTTCAACAATGCCTCTGGATCCAAAGGTGGCAAGGGAAGAAAAGGGGAGAAATGCACTTACTTCCATAAAGGATTCCATATAGAATCTGCATGTATGCAGAAACAAATAGATAAAATGACCCAAATACTCTAACAAAATAATCTTATAGATAACATCCTCGAGGGTGCCAAGAATAAGAAGCCAAAAGATCAGAATCCGAAGAAAGGAAATTCTAGCCATGCTTTGAATACCATCAAATACTCTCCCGATGCTTGGATTGTATATTCAAGTGCATCACACCACATGGAAGCGACAAAAGAAGTCTATTATTCATTGGATGCATGCAAAGGTCCTACTATTATGATGGGGGACAACTCTCCAGTCGAGGTCACTGGAAAATGAAGAATTGAACTCACAAACAAAAGCTTCAAGAATGTGCTACATGTTCCCAAATATTCCTTCAATCTTATATATATGTATCATATGAAAAAATATGGCACTGGAAAGAGAGTCATATTCACACCTGATGCAGTGGATATCTATGACATGCAAACCAATTCTAGGGTTTCTACCAGTGTGGTAAATCATCAATCTAGACTCTACACATTTTCTGAATTTATTGAACGAGATTATGCATTACTTCTTAACCATGTTGATGAAAGAAGTATGATATGGCATGAAATTTTCAGGCATTTAAATTTCATATATATGAAAAACATTAGCACGCAGGGAATGGTTGATGGTCTACCCGACATCCACTTCTCCAAAGGAATTTGTGAGGGATTTGTTCTTGGAAAACACCCTCAAGAGAAATTCAACAAAGGAAAGACTCGGAAGGATTCATTTCCTTTAGATCTGATCCATAGTAACCTCATGGGACCTTTTATGCATCCATCAAATGGTAAAACATGCTACGTGCTAATTTTTGTTGATGATTTATCACACTTCACATGGATTTTATTTCTCAGGAAAAAATCAGATGTCTTTCAAGACTTCAAAGATTTCAAAGCCCTTGTTGAGACACAGTCAGGAAATAAAATCAAAGTCCTTCGAACATATAATGGGGGATACTATGTCAACCATAAGATAAAAAATATTTTTCACGAGGCTGAGATTCAGTTGCAACAAATGGTTCCTTATACTCCGCAACAAAATAGAGTTGTTGAGAAGAAAAATAGATCTCTAAAAGAGATGGCATCTTGCATGCTACATGCAAAGTCACTTCCACAAAGATTATGGGCTGAAGCACTTAATTTTTCAACCTACATCAAAACAAAATCTCCCCATAGATATGTCAAGGATAAGACCCTCTACGAGGCTTGGAGCAGCCTCAAACCATAAGTGACCCACTTATGTATTTTCAGTTCATGTGCATGGGCGAGGATTCCCTCTAAGAAGGGGAAGGCACTTGATCCAGAAAGAACAAAGTGTATCTTTGTTGGATACCCCGATGGTGTGAAGGGATACAGACTCATTGATATTTCCTCGGACTGACTCATCATTCATCATAGTGTCCAATTTGAGGAAAGTGTCTCGCATGCACCTCAACAGCCGGATGCAGACACTTTTGTTCTTCCACCTGTCAGAGATGATGATCATGCAAATGTTGAATCTTCTTCAAATGAGAGTTCTTATTTAGAGGATTCAGATGATCCAGACATAGATTCAGTACAATCATATGCATAGTTAGTGCATGCATATGAAGATGTAGAGCCAAAGCAAAGGCCCAAGTTGGCCAATACTACTCTTCAGGATGCAAGAGATCTTGTTGGGGATCTAATTGATACTAGGAGGGATCGATTTTATTTAGAGGAGCCTCCTCTTTCACTCACTGCCACTAAATCGATGCCACCTAGGTATGTTTTCTTGGTCCAGTATTCAGATCCACTGTCTTATGGTGAGGCTGTTGGAAATCCATTTTGGGAATCCGCCATGCAGGAGGAGTACAACTCCCTCCTCGAGAATAAGACTTGGGATATAGTTCCCCTTCCTTCAAGAAGGGAACTTGTCAGGTGCAGATGGGTCTACAATACCAAGAGCAGAGGGGGTGGACAGGTTAGCAGATATAAATCTAGGCTAGTTGCCAAAGGATTTCAATAGGTGCATGACATTGACTATGATGAAACCTTCTCTCCAATAGCGAAGATGGATTCCATGCATTTTTAAATTTCCATTGCGGAAGCCAAGGGATGGGAATTCCATCAGATGGACGTGAAGAATGCATTTCTTCATGGTGATATATCTGAGGAGATCTATATGGAGAAACCCTAGGGATTTGTGCAGGATTCATCTTTGTTCTGTCGAATGAAGAAGTTTGTTTATGTCCTCAAGCATGCCTAGAGGGCATGGTTTTCCAAGATGGACTCCTACCTTCTATCACATAACTTTGTATGTTTTAATTCAAAACCAAATACTTACATGCTCAGGATGGTTGATTGACGTCTACTCCTAGTTCTGTATGTTGATGATTTTCTTATCACTAGTTGCTCAAATTCAACGATTGTTGTAGTCAAGAGGATTATACATGATAGGTTCTTGATGAAGGACATGGGTCCACTACATTTCTTCCTTGGACTTGAGACCAGTCAGGATGCATCAGGAATCAAACTTTCTCAGGCTAGGTATGCATGAGATCTCCTTGAGATATTTCACATGACAGACTAAAAGTCTTCCCCGACTCCTTTTCTATCAGGATTCATAATTGAGGATGGCAAGGACACTCTACCAGTTGACAACATATTGTACAGATACCTAGTGGGGAGCTTGTTGTATCTCACACACTCTAGACCAAACCTCTCCTATGCAGTTGGAGCAGTCTCTAGGTTCATGCAGGAGTTGCATGAGCTACATTGGAAGGCTGCAAATCATATCCTTCGATATGTATAGGTCACCATCACCTTTCATATTCACTATGCAACAGACACTACATTGGACCTCATCGAGTTCACTGATTCTGACTGGGGTGGTGATAGCATTGATCACAAGTCCACATATGGCTACTCACTTCATCTTGGTTTCGGGCCTATCTATTGGTTGAGAAAGAGGCAGGTTGTTATTTATCTATCTTCAGTCAAGGCATAGTACATAGGGGTAGTTAACATAACCATTAAGGATATGTGGCTACAACAGTTTCTCACTTAGTTGGGCATTAAGTTTCATCGCCAATCATCATTTGGTGTGACATCCAGAGCACTCTAAAGTTCTATAGAGATCATGTTCATAGGCAGTGGATGAAGAACATCAAGATCCACATGCACTACATCAAGGACATAGTACATGAGGGTATCAACGACCTATAGTTATGTCCTTCAATAGAAAAGACTGCATACATCTTCACCAATACCTTCACTGAGCATAAGTTCTATTCCCTACGCAGTCGTCTTGGAGCGAAGGACACAGTTTCCTAACAACTGTTATATCTTCTTTTTACATACATTGTACTTTTAGGGGGAGTGTTTCCCATGAGTTTTTCCCTCTTTCCTTGTTTATTCCAGTGTATATTTTGCATATGGGTACCTAACATGGCCTCATTTTTGAGACCCATTCTTTATTTTCACCATAGTGATGTTCAGAGGGGGTGTTGGAGATACTTCACACACACCTAGGATTTATTTTTTCTAAGGTTTTCCCTATGTTTATTAGTCATTATTCAGTCTCCTATAGTTTAGGGAGAATATTCCTCTAGGATAATTCTCTTCAGTTCACACTTCAATTTGATTAGTTGAGTAGAGTCTAGATGCCACATTGCGATTATCACCATGCAACATTGGGATCATCACCAAATAATTCGCATTGTCCTTGGGATTATCACTAGACTATATAATTACTCACGATTCCCTGATCTCCTTCTCACTTCACTCAGTTTCAGTCAGTTAATTAAAGACTGAGAGACTAGTTAACTCAGACTATGTGACAGTTCACTCTCGTAATTGCCTGGGAGACTATACTAGGTGGCAGTTTACTCTCGTAACCATTGGTTTGTGTCGAGATCACTCAAGACCACCATTATGGTGCATTTTCTTCTCCTACAATGTGAATTATTTGAGTTATACAGAGTATATCATGTGTAAATTACCATTCATTCATTTGGTTAATGAGAATTATTCCATTCCTTCTCTCCTACTTATGTTTTCTCATATTTTCTCTACAAATTGTGTATGTCATTTTCTAGCTAGATCTATTATGTGTAGATTCAACACATATGAAGATGTCAAATGCATCCTTATCGACCATATTTTCCTCAGCTTCTTTTCTCTGCACACTTTCCTCTACATGATATAACCTCTTGTGGCTCTCATACAACTTCTCTGGGCAGCTTTCCAAATCACCCTTTTCTCCTT
>ML799845.1:56948-158343 GCA_009831015.1 Picea engelmannii | reverse complement strand
AGCCATCAACTATGCAAATTTCATAGTAAATCACACTCCCACAAAGACTTTAAGAAATATAACACCGTAAGAAGCATGGAGTAAAATTAATCCAAATGTAAGCCACTTTTGTGTATTTGGTAGTGTAGCATGGGCTCACATTTCTGATGAGAAAAGGAAATAATTACAACCTAAAAGCGAGAAGTGAATTTTTGTTGGATATTATGAAGATGTCAAAGATTACATGAATCTTCAACCTCATTCCAATGAAATTATTATTAGAAGATATGCTAAATTTGATGAACATATCTTGTCCTGTGAGCCTAATTCGATGTTTGTGTCATCTTTGGTTGCGAGCCACCTTTAGCATTTATGCCATCTTTTGTTCCTATTTTGGTTTCTTCTTTATATGATGATAGTGAGGATGAAAATCCACCTCCACCTAATCGGCTTCCTCCAGATGAGTCCACTGAGCATGAACCTGCACCAACCCACCGCTTCCCAGATGGGTCCATTCAACACGAGAAGCAACTAGTGATCTTTCTAGTGATCCTATAGATCAACATTAGACACGTTCATAGTTCCAACGAGCCTCCTCTCTTTTGGATCAAGTTTCCGAGACTCATGATCTAAACATGTTTACAGAAGCTTTTGGCCATCCAGATTGGGACATAGAAATGAATGAAGAATATGCTCCTTAATGGAGAATGATACTTGGGATCTTGTACCTCCTCTGAAAGGAAGAAAACTTGTCATATGTAAACGGGTCTATAGAACTAAGTATGCATCATATGGAAGTGTTTAAAGACATAAGGTTCAGTTAGTTTCCAAAGGTTTCTTTCAAGTTGAAGGCATTGACTACAATGAAATTTTTTTCCTCGTAGCCAAAATGAATCCCATCTACCTCGTTTTATCCCTTGATGCCTCACACAAATGGGAGGTACATTAGATGGATGTTAAATCCACCTTTTTTTATTGGGATTTTCATGAGTAAATATACATGGAAAAACCTCCTAGCTATGTCCAAAATGACCCTGCCTTGTTTGTTGCCTTAAGAAATCTCTTTATGGTCTTAAGCAAGCTCCTTGAATTTGGCATGCCAAAATGGACAATGCTCTTCTTGATACTAAATTTTTCTAGATTTCATTATGACACAAATGCCTATACCAAGAAAGTAGGAATCCGTCTCATAATACTTTTTATTTATGTTGATGAGATTATCCTCATTGGTAGTGACCCTAAAATTTTAACCCATCTGAAATCTAGCCTTAAAAAGAATTTTGAAATGACATATTTAGTCTATTTGCATTATTTCCTTGGCCTCCAATTTTTTCAAACTAAGAAAGGTATTTCCCTTTCCTAGTCGAAGTATGCGTGTGACCTTCTCCATCACTTTCACATGGAATATTCTAAACCAACCCTTCTCCCTTATTGTATGGAGTCAAACTTGGTACCACCTGTACTACTCTTGAAGTAGATGCCACTTTGTACCATTACTTAGTTGGTAGCCTCTTATATTTGACTTATACCCATCCTAATATTTCCTTTGTTGTTGGTATTGTTTCCTGGTGTTTAGCACTCAACACATCCTCAAAATTTCTAAATTTTGGGGTACCACTCTTTATTTTGACTAAGTTAATTGTTGCTTCCTTTAGTTGAAGAGTTTTGGTTGCTTTAACATTTCATGAATTTTTGGGGTCTAAACTGCTCTACCTCCAACCGAATAAACAATGTTAGGTGTCCTTCCCAAAAACAAATCTTATTCCAAACAACTCTCCTAAAAAAGCAAGCTCAAATGCTTAAAATAATTGAGGAAATGAACTATCAGGTGAATTTAGTCGAAGAGGTCATCAGATCAAATGAGAGGATGCATTTAAAAAAAATAAAATCTACATGCACCCTGTATTCGCCCAACACCCGAATGACGCATCAGTGCCAAGCGTCTTCCATGGTTCTTAGTGCGCTGGTCAAAATTTCTCCTCACTATGCCCGAAGCAATTGTTTTCCTACCTAGAAATGTGAAAGGGAAAATGAACCAAGGTCCCCATGCAATATCCATCGTTTGATCCAAAGAGACTTTATTTTGATCCATTCATCAACATCAATATGGTAACCCACTCAAGAAGTCATGGATGCCATGGGGGACGCCATGTGACAATCGTACAACTACCACATCACCATATGTACACTCCATGTTAGAGAAGAAAATTTGTTTTCTTTGCCATGCCATAAGCTCAGTGGAACTACCACATTAGATTCCGTACTCCAGATCTAGGCTTTCCATGTCATACCTCGATCTTATCATCATCGATGATTGAAGGTATCCACACCATTGGTATATTTATTTAAAGGGATCCAAAGTACACCTGACATCGATGATATCATCGGTCATTCGGTGAATTGGACACAATTTCTCCTAGTGCATGTGTCTATTCCCCTGATGGTCGACTGCCATTTCTCCTCAAATCACTGTGATCGTTTGATTAGGAGTGAGGGTTAATATGAGCCGTTGGACTGATGGCTAGCTACTCCATATTTCATGCACACTTCCATCACCTGATCACCAATAAAAAAAAGTTATGAACATCAAGAACCATCAAATTATTGGGACAGATGGCTCACAATCGTTGATCTCGTGATTATGTGTTTGATACTACATCACACATTTTTTCACTCCTCGACACGTCAAATACTATAGTGATCCAATGAGATTGTTCCATGTGCCTTTTCGCTCCACGTTAGATTTCCATGTTAGCATCACCTATCGTCTGATGATCGATGGATTTTACACTCACAGTCTCCACTGTCTGATCAATAAAGGTGAGTTAATCTCAACTGTCGATTTCAAACTGCGCACTTTAGTAACATCAAGTGAAGTGGGACCCCAAATGCATCAACCACAAGGCTCTGCTAACTAGGTGTAGACACGTTCTCCCATAGACACCACAATGGCACTGCCACCTCACCATCCCTGTACTCTCATCACGTCATTAATAACTGACCCAACATTGTGATTGGCGAAGCCTTAGCACAAAATATCTCCCAACCCTGTCAAAATTACCATGCCATGGGATAAAACACATGATGCAATCGTCGATCGTCACATCGACACACACAATTATCCAATGAAGGTAAGTGAAGGCGTACTTCTTTATTTAACGCCATTAATCGTCAGAGATCACCCATTTTCATCAAATATCACATGCATTTAACTTGCATTTTTCTCCTAGCTTTGTTTCATTATTTAAGAATGTTATTGGCTAAATGAACACTTGTGCTTGTGCCCTACTAATGAAGTGGATAAATCAATTTCTTTCTCTAGTGAAAAGGATTTCCTGGACACTGACAACAGTTGGGAAAGCTCAGGGAGATACGAATTATTGTGTTTGTACACAAGGGAATTTGTTGAATGAGGAATGATGAAGCCATGTTTTTGATGTTTAATACAATTGTTGTGTAGATTACTAATTATCACTGGTTTGAATGCAAGTGTGATGGCCCCAAGGAAAGAAACTACGCAAAGGAACCCGAAGAATCATATAACTCGCTCTAGTGACCCTGGAGAAAGCTCAAGTGTTATGCCAGAAAAAGGGGAAGGAGCCAAAACCTCAAAGAGCATCGAGCCACTGATTGTCCTCCCTCTAAAAAAGGTCTCAAATGTTGTGCCTCTATACCATGACATCGAAGCCTGCACCATGAGTGGAACTTCTACCTAGGTACAAATCCCCCCCTAGAATGACTTATTATGGAAATGAGATAAAGGAGAGTACCCAAAGTCTATTCCACATAGTGACCTTATACTTTGGGAGGTATATGATGAGGTTTTTCTAGCCATCAAAAGATCCATGCTTCATTCGGTTGCTACTAGGACATCTGTGTTATCCTGTGTGGAGTTGATGGAGTTGGTCATTAATCACACCAGGGACAAATAATATAAAATTATTAATGAGCAAGGAAAATGCATAGGGTCGTTCCTGCCACATGATATGGCTCCCTGCTACAAACTGCCAGAACCTGATGAGTTCCTCACCAAGGATTTTGTGAATGATTTCTATGAAAAATATGAGAGCAAAAAGATACTAAACAACTGGTGGAAGGAAGACATAAAGTTCACCAAGAGGTCCAGGGGGGATATGCCATTTCAAATATGAGGGAGCCATACATGTATGTAATGATCCTATTATACAGGTTATATGAAGAAAAGGAGTATTCTCAATTCTCTGAGGCATGGCTACCCTTGGCATATTATATGTAAATATGGGGAAGAAAGTTCAATTAGGGATAGGTTATATCCAAATAGCTCATCCTGAAGATCACTCAAGAAAAATCTATGAAGCCAGATAACCCTCTCAAATTTCACATGGTGTCTTTTCACTTGGATGTATTATGTGCAAAAAATACTTTTCATGAGCTATCATTAAGCTGGCAGGTCTCCAAACTACTGGTTCATGTGTACTTCAACATGTTGTGGGCGAACATGTATAAAGAAATTTATTCCAAAATTTGTGACTCCCTCATTCCCACAATACACTTTCTTATATTTGGCCAAGAATACCCCAGATTATCAAAACAAGCCAAGAAGGTTTTGAATTGCATTGGAAATTGGTATTCTGAAGAAAAACACACATATCTAAGAATCTATGAAGCTATGATCCCACCAAATCTTCTGTCGATTTATGTGATTGAAAGATTGGTGGTGGGGTCGATTTGCTATGAAATGATCATGCAAGGATTTAATTCTACTCTTGTAAAAGAAAAAAAGAAACTATTCATTTCCTATAACTTTCAGATAGGGTATTAGGTTGTAAAGGATGCCAAGCATGCTAAGAAAGAAGGTCAAGTCTATTTGGAATATCGGTTCATGACAGGTAGGTACAAAAAACATGATCCTTAAGGATTGATATCAAAACATGCAGTGCATGTATTTTTGAATTGGTCATATTCCCATGAAAAATGGGAAGAGGAGTTGTTCACCAAAGATGCATGTGATTGGAAAGAGGTACAAAAGAGAAGGGCCAATCCTGGAGTAACCATTTTTGCATCCTTACGCGTGTAAGAATAGATCAAAATAGTAAAGGCCGGGGCATCCTCCAGTGCTGGATCGGGAGAATAAAAATCATGAAAAGAAGAGGATCTTATGATAGAAAAGGAAAGGAAGGCCATACTAGTAGAACATGATAAGATTTTGAAAGAAAAAGAAGAAGAGAGAAGGATTCGGGAAGAATAGAGACATAAAGAAGAAGAAGAAAATGAAGTAGAGAGACTCACTGAACAAAGGAAGAAAGATAAGAAACAACAAAGAGAGAAGGAATTTATTGAAAAAAGAAAAAGGGATAAAGAGGAACGAGCCTGACAAGAAGAGGATGAGGAGAAGAAAAAGTGAGAACACTGATGAATTGAAGAAACTCCACGATGAAGATAAAAAATGACCCAAAAAGGATAAGTTAGATCGATTGCTAAGAGAAGCATCAAGAGAAGGGAAAAAATGGTGAAGGACAACATGAACCAATTACTGGAAACAAGCTAGGCAAAGTCATTGAATTGATGAAGGAGGAAGACAAACAAGATGATTCTGTAGTCCCTATAATCAATTAAAAACATGAAACTAAGAAGAGCTCCACCATGTCACCAAAGGTGCAAAATATATAAGTAGAAGACCAGGAGGGTGGAAACAAAAGTGATGTTTCCCCAAAAGGGAATGACCCCCCTCATCAAAGCAATGATGATGATTCATCAAGCAGTGAGGATCCAGACACGGATTCACTTGGTCAACATGATCATGATGAATCGTTACCTGGAGTGAAAGGGGAGAAGATAAATGGAAAAGGAGATGAAAAATATTCTAACCTACAAACTAATTATGAAGGCACATAAGAAAAACAAGTTAGCAACCAAGATGGTAGCAACAAAGAAGAGGAAAATGATGTAATTCATGAGACAGAGAGCCACAAAGATGTTGAGGTTGGCTCAAAGAAGGAAAATTTAAATGAAGGGGAAACCAAATAGCCCGATGAGAACCCACCATATGATTCATCAATATTAGAGAAAGAGACTAAAGGGGATACCCAGGATAAGACCTAGTAGGCTATCACGATTGAGAAATATTCTGACCAAGCAAGGATTGAAATAGGTAATCAATCACGAGACAAAGAATCCTCCCAAGGCCCGATTTCATAGCGTTTTTACACACTAGGGGGTTTGAGAAACATATTTTCCTAGATAAATAAATCAATTCCCTAACCAATGGACAAAGTGGACAATTTAGATCTCTTTTCCAATGATCAAAAGCATAAATCAATAGTAAAAAGAACTCATAAGAAATATAAATTAACGCTGGACAATGAAGGAAGTAAGCATTGACGTGAAGAAGCCCAAATCAAGCCAACTTTAGTTTGTAGGTTTGGATATATACCATTCCTCTTATGACAAATCAGTGATGGAGGAGAGGGAACTGGAGTAGGCTAGGTTTGAGATTGATTCCCTCAAACACCAAGTACAATATCATTAAGGGGTTGGAGAAGCAACAAAATTAAAGGAATACTTATTGGAGTTGTGTGATAGTCTTTGGAAGACACAAGGAACTATGATAGAAAAGGAAGTAGCTATTCGGGAAGAATCCCTACTGCTAGGAATTACTTGTAAAGAAGTGCACATATGGGCTAAGAAAGGAGTTGGTATGATGGAAAAGATGGAATTTGTGCAGGCGATACAAAAGGAAAAGGGATTGGAAGGCCACAATATAGAGATGGTGTCGGATGAGCGGATATATAAAATATGCTCAACAACTAAGCATTGGGACAAAATCATTGATGAACTCATGGACATAATAGATGAGGAGTGGGCTCACTATAATCGAAGCTAAGACAAGATCAATCAATCGATGACAGGACTTTAACTACCTATTTTTGGGTCCCCCATAGATTTCTGACTAATTGATGATATGGAAGCTAATTTACAATGACAAGTCAACGGATAGAAGGAGTAGGTCCAACGGATTACTGCAATGGAGAATGGAAACGTGCAAAATCATGTGGTCAATCAAGTCAATATTGTGGAACAAATGGAGCAGATAATCGATTGCATGGAGAAGTGTACTCTGTGATACCGTGACAACAAGCATGAGCTGGCCATGTTGATGGATCAACACAACTTCCCATTCACTGAGAGTTGCACTCGAATCTTCAGAGAGTGGTCCGATAATGTTGAAGAACATGAAAGCCCAAAGACCCTTAGATCACCCGAGTCGTCATGACTCAAACTTATGATTATCTATTTTTGGTTGCCTATGTGGCAGTTTTCGCTAAGTTTTATTTTGTATAAATTAAAGGACCCTAGCGATAGAAAGGACCTTTTGGAATTTCAAAGATTTTATTTGTTATTTAATTATGGAACTATTTTAACAATTAATGGGAAGCTTTGTTGGAGCCTAAAGTGATTTTGAAATCTAATTGGTGATCTACGCGACATTGTGAACTATTCTGCTTTGGATCGTTGTGTGTCGATGTCTAGTAATCTTTTCATTTATCAAGCTATCTTGTGTTAATTTCTATTTTACATCAAATTCTCATCTTATGTTTAATATTCATGTTATTTCACGATACTTGTGACCCCGTATATAGAATTATTTATGTATCATTAACATGTTTCGTTAAAGATATTTGCATACACGTATAATCTCTATTGTGTATTTGTTTTGAGGAATTATTTCTAGTGAAGCTAGGAATATAACAATCAATTGGTTACTTGTTAACACAACTTCTTTAGAAGTTATATTTGAAAATAAATGTGTTATATTTCTCTTATTCATTTAATGGTTTGTTGTACTAATTATTTGAATCTATTTGTATGTGTCAAGTCATTCTAAAATAAACTTAGAAACACGTCCCTAAAAGAAAACCAATATTATGAACAAAATCAGGTAACTTTTAAAGCCCATCAAAACTCACCGGACTATCCATATGGAGAATCACACTACCCTAAATGAAGAATATTCTAATTGGGCCTCATCTTCAATTGTGATTCCTACTATCGAGTTAAAGAGAATTTAGACCCCTCAACACCTGGTATATGAAAATGCCCCATGAAATCAACTAAAAAGTAGGAAAAATGATACTTTGATATGTTTGAGATATAGTTCAGTTTGGTATACATTATAGTTCAAGGGGTACTCCTTTATTGGTTGGTTTCACTAATTTAGATTAGGTTGAGGACCCCGATGATCGAATTTCTATTGAAGGTTATGTTATCAGCCTTGGTTCCAGACCTATCACTTGGGCTTGTAAGAAACAATAGTCTATTGCTCATCTTCAACAAAAGTGGAGTACCGAGCAACGATTAATGCAAGTCAAGAAGCCTTGTGGTTTCAACAAATCCTTTTAGAGTTTGGATTCTAGCAGCAACATCCGACCACCCTCTGGTGTGACAATCAAAGTGCCATCAAGCTCACCAAATATCTAATTCAACATCAACACAACAAACACATCAAGATACACATGCACTTCATCAGAAAGCTCATTCATGATTGAGTTATTGAAGTCCTCTTTTTTCCTATAGAAGATCAAGTTGTAGACATTTTCATAAAGTCTCTTATAGAAGCGAATATTTCCAAACTTCAATCTATATCAGGAGTTCAAGAAATTGTCATTAAGTGGGGACAGGCTCTAATGGATCCTTCCTTCTCCTATTGTGTCACATTTGTAAATCCTTCAATCCTATCCCAAGTTGTTCTTAAGGGGGGATTCTAGGATATTTAGACACTCGGTAGTTAGTTGAGATCACCTTGGTCTAATGTGTCTTTAGGTAAAAGTGTGCTTCTTAGTGTGTTTATTTAGCATGCATTAGTAGTTATGTAATCCGACGATCATGATATGTTCTATACATAGAGTGGTCTGACGACTCATCTTCTTCTTGATCTTAATGGCTATATTGATTCGTGACTTAACACCTGATTGGTCCATGATCTCTATTTAAAGAGCATGGCAAGTCATTTTCTAATGGTCGATTGTGAGAAACTCTCTTGTAAATATTTTTCTTTTGCATTGATATATTTCCTCAAGTGGCCATGTTGATTGGGGCCATGAAGTGTTTCCCTGTTTGAGGGTTTTGATAATGTAAAAATATTAGTGTGTTGATCTTTAATCTGGTTGTGTGAGTGGTTACTAAATGTGTTCATCTTGTATGAGAATACCATGTTTTTTCAAACAAAGAGAAATGCTACCATTACTAAGATTCTAAGGATGTCCTCCTTTTTTCCAAGCTATGTCAACCTTATTGATAATCAAAACTTAATGGAAGAAATCATTGAAGAAGAAATACTTATAGTCTTATATAGCTTTCAAAAAGATAAGAGTCTCAAGCCTCATGGGATTCCAATCAAATTTTTTTTGGGGGTGTGTTATCCCCGATTTTAGGGATAACTAAGGATATGATTTCTCGAGGCCCTCAGGTGGCATACATGGAATACTGAGAGAAATCTTGACCACAAATTTCCACTTGCATAGATAGAAGCCCACTTCACCACCACAGTTCTAGGTTCATCATGAGGGTATCCACCACACCATCTAGGATATCGAATCTTTCCTCATGAGGTACAAGACAAGTAATATGGTGAGTTTCATTCCAATATTTGAGGCATTTTAGTTTGTTTCATTTAACACTTCTTTTGATTATGTAACGTCTGCTTGGAAATTATGCTCTTTTCCCTTTTTCACCTTGGTGGTTGACATTGTGCCCTAGTAAGTGGTCATCCTTAGGGATTGGTTTTATACTGAGAGGTACCCTTGATGAGTCATCATGCCATTCCTGACCATACTTGTCACTTTCCACACTTTGTCCCCCCATCTCCTTACCTTTTGGGTTTTCGTGTGTATTGACCCAAGAAAGGGTTGTCCCTCATTTGATGGGAAGAAGGGGTTGAAGGCCTAGAGGGGAGATGGATGGAAAAATATAAAATCCTAATTATGAACCTTACATATGCCCTCCTAAAGAGGTCTTGAGAGGAATGCAACGCTTCTCCTAAAAAATCAAAGACCTGGAAAAACAAACACATAACATAAATGTCCCACTTGATTGAGGGATTTACACAAAGTGCATTACAAGCTAGACTATATCCCCATGGAACTATGTGTACTTCTCTCTTCAAGTGACACTTTGGTACTTCCCCCAACCTAATTGATTCACCCTAGGGAGTACCTAGTGTTTGGACCTTAATTAATTAATGGCAATGAATGGGCTTGGAAAAAGGATGCATTAAAAATGAAGGTGCAACACACTCGATACAAAGGCACCCATGTAATGTCCCCAAGGCCGAGACTTGTTATAAATCATGTCTATGAAGTATAAAGATTGCATTATGAATTGTAATTATGTTTTATAGGCTGGTGAGCCAAGTCATATAAGCTAGTGGGCTTATGTGTTATTAGGCCAGGGAGCCTAAGTGTTGAAGGCCAGGAGATTGATTTTTTGTACATGTAATTATGCACAGTATTAATACAAAACATCTCTGTGTGCGGAACGACCACGATGAAGGATTGATGGGGGACTAAGCACCCACAAAGCTTGGATAAGGGAGAGGGGCTGAGAGGTTGGAAGAGGGGCTAAGATGAGGGGGCTTAAACCCTTGAGAATAATATTAAATTATTACTAATCCAAAGTTGTGTAAATGTGATATTTTATCCTAAGTTCTTTGGAAGGATGAGTGACTTCCAAATGGGAAGGAATGAGCTTCATGGGTGACAAGTGTCAACCCAAGCGCATACAGTTAAAACTGTTGAGTTGAGCCATGATGGGGGTTCCTCCTCCATTCTACCATTGATTATCTGAACCAGGAATCCCGTATGACCTCTGCAAGAATACCCTCATGCAACTCTGAAACCAAAAAGGCCTGTGTTGATTTTTGGAGGAGTCGATACACCCTCTCTCAAAACCATCGAGTCTGTGTTCAACCTTCGCGTGGATTTCTTATCACGCATCCCCAAAACCCAAAACCGTGAGTCTGTTCTGTATGGATGGTTGGGAAAACTGAATGTCCCGTAATTGTTGAGCCTGGTTGGGTTGAAGCATCTGTCTATCATCTGTTTGGGAAACCCATGTTTGTTGTCCTAGTTGACTGTGGTGGCCACACAGTTCTTGGCTGGGCGTGGTTTGCTGCTATTGTATGTTCGTTGCTGAGCCTTGTTGTTTTTATTCTTTGTAAAAGAACGAGATTAAGGAAACCGGTTGTATGACCTATGTGTAACCTCTCTCCAGGTGAGGGAGGTGATTTTTGTTGAAGAGGCGGGTTTTACCAAGCCTGTGAGCGACTCTCTCCAGGTGAGAGAGTGCGCGGAGGAAGGAGAGAGCTTCTAGAAGGAACCCTGTAGATGCCATAGAGCTCAGAGATTTCCGGTCCAGTCTGTTGCTGAAGCCCAAGGAAAGGGAGGTTAGAAACCGAAGGACTGTCTAGGTGATAGAGAAGGTGTATACTCCAGGGGTGGGACATGCATGGGGGGAAGGAGAGTCTGTGGGAAGTGGGTATAAGTGGTTCCTGAGAGAGAATCCTCCTTCTTTTACATGTATTCTTCCTGTAAACCTTACCTAGCCTAGGATTCCTTACTCGATGGAGCTTAGTCCCAGCTCGGGGGTGACCTACTGCTGAGAGTGATGAGCAGCGTGGTTTAAGGCTGGGAGGTTCATGGAAGGTCTACACGCAGTTGGTGGTGCGTGATAGTTTCAAAGATACGTGTAACTATGTTTTGTAATCATGTAATTAATTAAATTGCATACCTGTGATTCTTGCAATGTTATCACATATTTTGTTGTGCATATGAATTATTGTTATTTCCATTAACTCTGAAATGCCAACAGTAATTCTGTGTTTAACTGTAACTAAGCGTTTTAAGTTGATTAGAATGCATAATGTGTTCCAGAAGTGTTTTTCCGCGTAGTAGTGTTGGCCCGACCGTGGGGTTGATGGCCGAGGGCGTTACAATATGGTATCAGAGCTTGGTTTCAATGCTGAGCCTGGATGGGCTAGATAAGTGGTCTTTGGACCAAGGTTTTGAGAAGAAATTGTGTTTGGAGGACTAATTTCCGACCTCAGAATGTTTCTGAGTGTCAACGGACTACTTGACCGTGTTACAAGCTCAGGAGGTGTAGTGGTATTATAAAACTACAGCCGATGTGGTATATGGCCACAGGGAGAGAGAGAACTCCACACCAGAAGTGTTGGATCAAGTAGATGAAAGTTCAGAAGGAGGGTACCAAGTCATTGGCCAGAAGTCCTTGAGAATCAGAGTTGGACGGTCAGAATTCTCTGTGGAGAACTCGCAAAATCGCGAGGACCGTAAGATAGCCAGAAGTTGCAAGGTGGTTAGTGGATGGAGAATCTCGCCACCCTAGTATCCAGAATAAACGTGGGTCATTGATCATGGTTGGTTTGAACTGTTGGACCATTTCATGAATTCAGGGATCGTGAAATTGGAGCGCAGGCCACATTCTTGGTCACTCCAAGTCCTGAATCGTGAAAGAGATTAACAAGGGTAGAATCGAATGGTTGAGCGCTTCAAGGAAGAAGTACGGAAATCCTGTGAGATGTTGGATCCAGCCAACTAGCGAGGAAGTTAGGGATGAAGAGCTTTGATAGGTGTAAGCGTAGGAGAGATCTGGACCGTCGGATCAGGGGAGGCTCATAGTCGTTGATCTCATACATGAATTTCCATATCGGAATTTGGGGATTGAAGCGACAAGAGATTTGGAGTCGCTGCATCATGAACTCCCAGTTCATGAAACTCCGAAAAGATCTGGACTGTTAGATCCAAATCATCGAGGATCATTGGATCTCATACAAGAACTCGTGTATCAGAGTTCGGGGATTGAAGTGACAAGATATTTGGAGTCATTGCATCATGAACTCTCAGTTACCGAAAACCCGAAACCTGAAGTTTCGAAGTCCCGAAATCTTCGAAGACGGAAGAACCGTAGTGGATTTTTTTTTAACCGTTGGATGTTGGGTAAACGTGGACCATCGATCCACCCGATTTACGTGAATTCGGTAAATCGAAACTCCGGGAGATAGATGTGTGTACCTTAAACTATTCGAAGATAGAAAACCTGAGTAGCACTTAGTATTCTAGCATTGGTCACGACCTTTGGTTACGAGGGTAGGGAGAAAGAGGGAGCTATCACCCGAAAATTACAGAGCTGAGCAGAACTCGGAAAATTTATGATGTCGAAGGGTTTTCTTAAATCAGAATGGTTTTGAATGTGTGGAATTTACTAAGAATGATGACCTAACAAATCCCTGTTGTCTGCACGTGTGTTTGCAGAAGCTTAGCAAGTGCCAGAACCAAATAGGGTTGTCGTTGAGAGAAGAGAATGGAAGAGGTGCAGATTGCCTCCAATTCAGAGAACGAAAGAGAAGGAAGGAATGTCAACTTGGGAGTCGAAGGGTCAAACTCTAATGGGAAAGGAAAAGTGATGGATAAGGAAGGACATATGATGAAAATCATTGAAATATTGTAGAAAGATGCCCAGGCTCACTAGGTTGATAGCCGAAAGCTCATGAAATTCAGGGATATGCAGGGTGAATTCAACTTAAGGATGTTGAAGAGTCTGGAAAGAATAGAAAATAAATTGAAAAAGGAGAGTGACTCAAGCAAGACAGAGAGTCACAGGACCCCTGAGAGGAAAACAAGATCAAGGAGTGTCAACAGACATTGTCGTCTCTCCCTAAAGCATTCCAGTAGGGAAGCACACAGTAGTTCAATCCCATCTCCTACCAGAAAGCATAAGAGATCTGGGATGGATGAATTGAAAGGGGAAATGAACAAGATCAAGCCTCCAACATTTGATGGAGAACATAAGAAGGAGGAAGATGCCGAAACTTGGTTGCTGGGTATGAGGAAATACTTTCAATTGCAGAATTATTCCTCTCATGCAGAGGGCATGATTGCCATGTATCAACTAAAGGGAAAGGCATCCATGTGGTGGGATAAACTTGTGCAGGTGCAACACATCAGGGAAAGGGACATCACATGGAAAGAAGTCAAGGGGTATTTCGAGAGGAAATACTTAGCTAAAATATATTATGACAGAAATATGAAAGAGTTCTTTGAACTCAAGCTGGACAACAAGACCATTGATGAGTATGAATGAATTTTTTTGGAATTACTGAAGTATGTTCCGTTCATCAAAGATGAGTCTATCAAGATTCAGAGGTACCTGAGTGGATTACCGCCTCCTATTGGGGATAAGATTCAGTATGATGACCCAAAGACTATGGAAGAAATGATAAGAAGAGCGAAGTGATTATTTGAACAACAAAGAGAAAAGCCTACCTTTCAGAAGGCTTGGGATGACCAGAAAAAGTTCAAGTAAGAACAGAGGCAGAAGGGAAATAAACCACCCTTTTTCAGAAACAGTCCTCAAGAACAACCATCTCTTAGAGGGCCCAAGAAGGTTGAAGTGAGTGGGAAAATGTCAAGGCCACTACCTATGGAATGTTGGGGTTGTAAAGAAAGCCATATGTATAGAGGTTTCCCCCAGAAAAATGATAAAGTAAGACTTCTCCACAATATTCAACAAGCTGAAATAGTGGAGGACATGGGCAGTAGAATTCCAAGGATCTACGCAACCCTGGACAACAAGCAAGTTGAGTATCAGTCGCACATGATTGAAGTAGAAGGTATGATAAAAAACCAACCATTTACTATTTTAGTTGATTCAGGGGCTAGCCATAGTTATATAGACCCTAGAGTGGTAGAAAGTTTGCATTTGATAAGAAGCAAACATGAAAAGTCTTGGTTAGTGCAGCTAGCTACATGAACCAAGAGGAAAGTCACAGAGTTAGTCAAGTCCTGTCCTGTAGACATGAATAGACTGAGAATGAAGGTCTATTTGAACATTCTACCGTTAGACTCTTATGACTGTCTAATTGGGATGGATTGGTTGGACCAACACCATGCCATCTTGGACTGTTGGAACAAGGCATTCAATTTCTTATATGAAGAAGGGAATCAGAGAGCCGTCCAAGGAATTCCTAGAGCTGTTACTGTTAGAGAAATCTCAACAATGCAGCTGAAGAAGTGCTACATAAAAGGCTGTCAATTATTTGTAGCCCATGTGGGGGAAATGCCTAAGGATAAGGTGTCAAGTATTGAGGATCATGAGGTACTTAAAGAGTTCAAAGATGTATTCCAGGAAGTACCTGGATTACCTCCGAAAAGGGATATCGATTTCTCTGTGAACTTGATGCCTGGAGCAGCTCTAGTGTCAAAGGCTCCGTACAGGATGAGCGCGCCAGAACTGAAAGAGTTGCATCTTGAAGAACCTCTGAAGAAGGGGTATATATGCCCAAGCGTGTCACCTTGGGGTGCCCCGGTCCTGTTCGTAAAGAAGAAGGATGGAACGCTGAGATTGTGCATGGATTTCAGGCAATTGAACAAAGTAACGATGAAGAACAAGTATCGTCTTCCGAGGATTGATGATCTCTTCGATCAGTTGAAGGATAGAAAGATATTTTCGAAAATAGATCTAAGATCGGGATATCACCAAGTAAGAATAAAAGATGAAGACATCAACAAGACCACCTTTAGAACAAGGTATGGTCATTACGAGTTCACAGTCGTGCCATTTGGACTGTCAAATGCACCCGTTGTTTTTATGAGCTTGATGAATGGAGTATTCAAGGACTATCTAGACAAGTTTGTCATCGTCTTCCTGGATGACATTCTGGTGTATTCCAGGACTGAAGAAGAACACGAATAACATCTGAGGATGGTTTTGCAGGTGCTAAGAGAGCACTAACTATATGCCAAGCTGAGCAAGTGCTCATTTTATCAGGAACAGATCCATTACTTGGGACATATTATCTCGAAGGATGGGATAGCGGTAGACCCTGAGAAGATTGAATCCATTAGAGAATGGTTAGTGCCAAGGAATGTAACGAAAGTTAGATCCTTCATGGGATTGAATGGTTATTATAGAAGGTTCATCGCAGGGTTTTCCAAGAGAGCTCACCCTATCACTTCCTTACAAAGAAAAGGGAAACAGTTTCACTGGACAGAGGGATGTGAGGAAAGTTTCCAGTGATTGAAGCAGTTGTTAACCAGTGCTCCAATCCTGAGGATTGTAGATCCAAATGTAGATTTCGTAGTATGCACTGATGCATGCAAAGAAGGACTGGGAGGGGTCCTCAGTCAGAACGGATTCATAATTTTTTATGAGTCCAAGAAATTGAAAGAGCATGAGAAGAACTATGCAACCCATGACTTGGAGTTGGCAGCCATAGTTCATGCTCTAAAGAAATGGAGGCATTACCTCATGGGAAGGAGGTTTGAACTCATAATAGACCATAACGGTCTGAAATATTTGTTTGATCAGCCAACCTTAAACGCTAGACAAAGTAGGTGGCTGGAATTTCTGTGTGAGTACGAATTTGAGATCAAGCATATCAAAGGAAAGGAGAATAAAGTGGTTGATGCACTCAGCAGGAAGGTGCATGAATTACATGCTACAACCATTATCATGCATCAGACTGATATTAAAAGAATAACTCTGGAGGCTACAAATGTAGATTTGCAGTACAGAGAATTGGTAGCCAAGCTACAGCAGGGTAAGACACCACAGAAGATGGAAATTTATAAATTGGAAACAGATGGAATACTGCTGTACAAGAACACAATTTTTGTACCCAATGTCCAGTGCTTGAAACAAATGATTTTGCAGGAGATGCATAATGTGCCTTATGCAGGGCACCCTGGATATCGGAAAACAGTAGCAGCGGTCAAGAGCCATTACTTTTGGCTGGGTATGAAGAGAGAGATCGATGAATACATCACCAGATGTATGGAGTGTCAGAAAGTTAAAGCTAAGCATAGGCACCCAATAGGGTTGCTGCAACCTTTACCCATTCCTGAGTGGAAGTGGGAAGTAGTAACGATGTATTTTATTACGGGATTGCCCAGAACAACCAAGCTACATGATTCGATCATGGTGGTGGTGGACAAGCTTACAAAAGCTGCCCATTTTATTCCACTGAAAACTACTCACAAGGCAACAGATGTTGCTGATATTTTCATAAGAGAAGTGGCACGATTGCACAAAATTCATAAAACGATTGTGTCCGACAGAGACCTGAAATTCACCTCAAATTTATGGAAAGGATTGTTCAAAAGATTCAGAATGAATCTGAACTTTAGTACAACTTATCATCCTGAGTCTGATGGACAGACAGAGAGGGTGAACAAAGTAATAGAAGACATACTGAGAATGTATGTGATGGACAAACCATCAAGATGGGAAGACTACCTGCACTTGGTAGAATTCACCTACAACAATGGGTATCATGCATCATTGAATATGAGACCATTTGAAGCACTTTATGGAAGAAAGTGCAATACTGCAGTGAGCTGGGATAATCCAGCTAATAGAATAGTAGTTGGGCTAGAGTTGCTCAAGGAGATGGAGGACCAAATGATAAAAATTAAGAAGAATTTGAAAGCTGCCCAGGACATGTAGAAAAGTTATGCTAATAAGAACATAACCCACAGAGAGTTCAAAGTGGGTGATCATGTTTTCCTGAAAGTGAAAGCTAATCGGAGTTCCCTGAAGCTGGGAAGTTGCGCCAAGTTGGCAGCCAGATTTTGTGGGCCATTTGAAATCCTAGAAAGGATTGGGCAAGTTGCATATATGCTTGCATTAACTGCATCCATGAATGTACATAATGTGTTTCATGTTTCATTACTTAAGAAATATATACCAGATGCTAATCATGTTTTCGATTGGAATGTGATTCAGGTGGAACAAGAAGGTGTCCTGCAAGTGCATCCTGTGTGCATATTGGACAGGAAAAACAAATAGCTCCGAAATCAATCTATAGGGCTTGTAAAGGTCCAGTGGACCTGGTATGGTCCTGAGTACGTGGCATGGGAGCATGAAGATGTTATGCAGGCAGAGTACCGCATCTTTTTGAAAATTTTGAAAATCTTGCAGATGCAGTGTAAAGTTGCACTGAGGACAGTGCAAAAATAAGGGGAGGGGATTGTAATGTCCCCAAGGTCGAGCCCTGTTGTAAATCATGTCTATGAAGTATAAATATTGCATTATGAATTGTAATTATGTTTTATATTCTAGTGAGACAAGTCATATAAGCTAGTGGTCTTGTGTGTTATTAGGCCAGGGAGCCTAAGTGTTGAAGGCTAGGAGCCTGATTTTTTGTACATGTAATTATGCAAAGTATTAATACAAAACATCTCTGCATGCGAACCAACCATGATGAAGGAGTGATGGGGGACTAAGAATCCACAAATCCTGGGTAAGGGAGAGGGGGCTGAGAGGTTGGAAGATGGGCTAAGCTGAGGGGGCTTAAACCCTTGAGAATAATATTAAATTATTACTATTCCAAAGCTGTGTAAATGTGATGTTTTATCCTAAGTTCTTTGGAAGGACAAGTGACTTCCAAATGGGAAGGAATGATCTTCATGGGTGACAAGTGTCAACCCAAGCGCATGCAGTTAAAACTGTTGAGTTGAGCCATGATGGGGGTTCCTCCTCCATTCTACCTTCGACTATCTGAACCAGGAATCCCGTATGACCTCTGCAAGAATACCCTCACGCAACTCTGAAACCAAAAAGGCATGTGTTAATTTATGGAGTAGCCGATACACCCTCTGTCAAAACCGTCGAGTCTGTGTATGACCTTCGCGTGGATTTCTTATCACGCATCCTCGAAACCCAGAACTGTGAGTCTGTTCTGTATGGATGGTTGGGAAAACCGAATGTCCCATAATTGTTGAGCCTGGTTGGGTTGAAGCGTCTGTTTGTCATCTATTTGGGAAACCCATGCTTGTTGTCCCAGTTGGCTGTGGTGGCCACACAGTTCTTGGCTGGGTGTGGTTTGTTGTTGTTGTATGTTCATTGCTGAGCCTTGTTGTTTTTCTGCTTTGTACAGGAACGAGATTAAGGAAACCGGTTGCATGACCTGTGTGTAACCTCTCTCCAGGTGAGGGAGGTGATTGTTTTTGAAGAGGCAGGTTTTACCAAGCATGTGAGCGACTCTCTCCAAGTGAGAGAGTGCGCAGAGGAAGGAGAGAGCTCCTGGAAGGAACCCTGTAGCTGTCATAGAGCTCAAAGATTTCTGGTCTGGTCTGTTGCTGAAGCCTAAGGCAAGGGAGGTTAGCAACTGAAGGACTGTATAGGTGACAGAGAAGGTGTATACTCCTGGGGTGGGACAGACATGTGGGGAAGGAGAGTCTGTGGGAAGTGGGCATAAGTGGTTCCTGGGAGAGAATCCTTCTTCTTTTACGTGTATTCTTCCTGTAAAACTTACCTACCCTAGGATTCCTTACCCGAAGGAGCTTAGTCCTAGCTCGGGGGTGACCTACTGCTGAGAGTGATGAGTAGCATGGTCTAAGGTTGGGAGGTTCGTGGAAGGTCTACATGTAGTTGGTGGTGTGTGACAGTTTCAAATATAAGTGTAACTATGTTTTGTAATTCTGTAATTAATTAAATTGCATACCTGTGATTCTTGCAATGTTATCACATATTTTATTGTGCATATGAATTATTGTTATTTCCATTAACTTCGAAATGCCAGCAGTAATTCCGTGTTTAACTGTAATTAAGCATTTTAAGTTCATTAGAATGAATAATGTGTTCCAGAAGTGTTTTTCCGTGCAGTAGCATTGGCCCGACCATGGGGTTGATGGCCGGGGGTGTTACAGTATGGAATCAGAGCCTGGTTTCAACACTGAGCCTGGATGGGCCAGATAAGTGGTCTTTGGACTGGGGTTTTGAGAATAAATTGTGTCTGGAGGACTAATTTCCGACCTCAGAATGTTTCTGAGTGTCAACGGACTACTTGACTATGTTACAAGCTCATGAGGTGTAGCGATATTATAAAACTATAGTCGGTGTGGTATATGGCTACAGGGAGAGAGAGAACTCCACACTAGAAGTGTTGGATCAAGTAGATGAAAGTTCAGAAGGAGGGTACCAAGTCATTGGCCAGAAGTCCTTGAGAAGCAAAGTTGGACGGTCAGAATTCTCTATGGAGAACTCGCGAAATTGCATGGACCGTAAGATAGCCAGAAGTTGCAAGGTGGTTAGTGGATGGAGAAACTCGCCACCCAAGGATCTAGAATAAACGTGGGTCGTTGATTGTGGTTGGTTTGAACTGTTGGATCATTTCATGAATTCAAGGATCATTAACTTGGAGCGCAGGCCAAATTCTTGGTCACTCCAAGTTCCGAATCATGAAAGAGATTAACAAGGGTAGAATCGGATGGTGGAGCGCTTCCAAGAAGAAGTACTGAAATCCTGTGAGCCGTCAGATCCAACCAACTAGCGAGGAAGTTAGGGTTGAAGAGCTTTGATAGGTGTAAACATAGGAGAGATCTGGACCAGTGGATCAGGGGAGGCTCACAGTTGTTGATCTCATACATGAATTTCCATATCGAAATTCGGGGATTGAAACGACAAGAGATTTGGAGTCGCTGCATCATGAACTCCCGGTTCACAAAACTCTTAAAAGATTTGGACCGTTAGATCCAAATCATCAAGGATCGTTGGATCTCATACAAGAACTTGTGTATCATAGTTTGAGGATTGAAGTGACAAGAGATTTGGAGTCGCTGCATCATGAACTCCCAGTTATCGAAGACCCAAAACCCGAAGTTTCGAAGTCCCGAAATCTTTGAAGACGGGAGAACCGTAGCGGATTTTTTTTTAACCGTTGGATGTTGGGTAAACGTGGACCATTGATCCACCCGATTTATGCGAATTTGGTAAATCAAAACTCCGGGAGATTGATGTGTGTACCTTAAACTATTCGAAGGTCAAAAACCCGAGTAGCACCTAGTAGTCTAGCATTGGTCACGACCTTTGGTTACGAGGGTAAGGAGAAAGAGGGAGCTATCACCCGAAAATTACAGAGCTGAGCAGAACTCAGAAAATTTGTGAATTCGAAGCATTTTCTTAAATCAGAATGGTTTTGAATGTGTGGAATTTGCTAAAAATGACAACCTGACAAATCCCTGTTGTTTGCATGTGTGTTTGCAGAAGCTTAGAAAGTGCCAGAACCGAATAGGGTTGTTGTTGAGAGCAGCGAATGGAAGAGGTGTAGATTGCCTCCAATTCAGAGAATGAAAGAGAAGGAAGGAATTTCAACTTGGGAGTCGAAGGGTCAAACTCTAATGGGCAAGGAAAAGAGATGGATAAGGAAGGACATATGATGAAAATCATTGAAAGATTGCAGAAATATGCCCAGGTTTGCTGAGTTGATAGCCGAAAGCTCATGAAAGTTTGGGATAGGCAGGGTGAATTCAACTTAAGGACGTTGAAGAGTATGGAAAGAATAGAAAATAAATTGAAAAAGGAGAGTGACTCAAGAAAGACAGAGAGTCGCAGGACCTCTGAGAGGAAAAGAAGATCAAGGAGTGTCAGCAGACATCGTTGTCGCTCCCCAAATCATTCCAGTAGGGAATCACATAGTAGTTCAATCCCATCTCCTACCAGAAAGCATAGGAGATCTAGGATGGATGAATTGAAAGGGGAAATGAACAAGATCAAGCCTCCAACGTTTGATGGAGAACATAAGAAGGAGGAAGATGCTGAAACTTGGTTGCTGGGTATGAGGAAATATTTTCAACTACAGAATTATTCCTCTCATGCAGAGGGTAGGATTGCCATGTATCAACTGAAGGGAAAGGCATCCATGTGGCGGGATCAACTTGTGTAGGAGAAACACATCAGGGAAAGGGACATCACATGGAAAGAATTCAAGGAGTATTTCGAGAGGAAATACTTAACTAAAATATATTATGACAAAAAGATGAAAGAGTTCTTTGAACTCAAGCTGGACAACAAGACCATTGTTGAGTATGAACGAAAGTTTTTGGAATTACTGAAGTAAGTTTCGTTCATCAAAGATGAGTCTATCAAGATTCAGAGGTACCTGAGTGGATTACCGCCTCCTATTGGGGATAAGATTCAGTATGATGACCCAAAGACTATGGAGGAAATGATAAGAAGTGAGAAGTGCTTATTTGAACAACAAAGAGAAAAGCCTACCTTTCGGAAGGCTTGGGATGACCAAAAAAAGTTCAAGAAAGAACAGAGGCAGAAGGGAAATAAACCACCCTTTTTCAGAAACAGTCCTCAAGAACAGTCGTCTCTTAGAGAGCCCAGGAAGGTTGAAGTGAGTGGGCAAATGTCAAGGCCACTACCTATGGAATGTTGGGGTTGTAAAGAAAACCATAGGTATAGAGATTTCCCCCACTGAAATGATAAAGTAAGAGTTTTCCACAATGTTCAACAAGATGAAATAGTGGAGGACATGGGCAGTATAATTCCAAGGATCTACGCAGCCCTGGACAACAAGCAAACTGAGCATCAGTCACACATGATTGAAGTAGAAGGTATGATAAAAAACCAACCATTTACTATTTTAGTTGATTCGGGGGCTAGCCATAGTTATATAGACCCTAGAGTGGTAGAAAGTTTGCATTTGATAAGAAGCAAACATGAAAAGTCTTGGTTAGTGCAGCTAGCTACAGGAACCAAGAGGAAAGTCACGGAGTTAGTCAAGTCCTATCCTGTAGACATGAATGGACTAAGCACAAAGGCCGATTTGAACATTCTGCCATTAGACTCTTATGACAGTCTAATTGGGATGGACTAGTTGGAATAGCACCATGCCATCTTGGACTGTCGGAACAAGGCATTCACTTTCTTAGATGAAGAAGGGAATCAGAGAGTCGTCCAAGGAATTCCTAGAGCTGTTACTATTAGAGAAATCTCAGCAATGCAATTGAAGAAGTGCTACAGAAAAGGTTGTCAATTATTTGCAGCCCGTGTGGGGGAAACGCCTAAGGATAAGGTGTCAAGTATTGAGGATCATGAGGTACTTAAAGAGTTTGAAGATGTATTCCAGGAAGTACCTAGGCTACCTCCGAAAAGGGATATCGATTTCTCTGTGAACTTGATGCCTGGAGAAGCTCCAGTGTCAAAGGCTCTGTACAGGATGAGTGTGTCAGAACTAAAAGAGTTGCAACAACAACTTGAATAACTTTTGAAGAAGGGGTATATATGCCCAAGCGTGTCGCCTTGGGGTGCCCCGGTTCTGTTCGGAAAGAAGAAGGATGGAACGCTGAGATTGTGCATGGATTTCAGGAAATTGAACAAAGTAACGGTGAAGAACAATTATCCTCTGTCGAGGATTGATGATCTCTTCGATCAGTTGAAGGATGCAAAGATATTTTTGAAAATAGATCTAAGATCGGGATATCACCAAGTAAGAATAAAAGATGAAGACATCAACAAGACCGCCTTTAGAACAAGGTATGGTCATTACGAGTTCACAGTGGTGGCGTCATGCATGGGTTAGGGTTTTGTTGGTCATGAGGACACATGGCATAACTTGATGAGGAAGATCACCTCGACATGCTAGAGAGGGCCCTAGCGCCTTGAAAGAATGCCTTTGGAGACTCAAATTTTCATCCCCTACCTCAACAACTTGCCAAATATGCCAAAACATTTCCCTAAAGGGGTTACATCATGCATTTTCTAGGGTTCCTATGGTGCAAAATCAATTTTTAAATTGTAGAGAGGAAAAGTAAGGGTTGTTGTCCCGTTACTTTGTGGTTTACCCTAAGTTTTGTGGAAAAACTCTTATTAGAGGTTTTTGTATAAATATATATCTTTTCTATCTCATTTTATCATAACTCTCCCTCTTGTGAGAGGATACTTGTCTTAAATTTGCGTCCCTCTTGGGAAAATTCTCTCTCTCTCTCTCTCTCTTGTGATATGGTTTCTATCTTGTATAATGAAGTGAATTGGTGCGCTACTCTTGGAGGCTCTTTATCTTTGATTTGGTGATGAAAATTGCTTGGTAACTAGGGTTTTGTCTCGACATTTGTTGGAATTGGGAAGGAAAATATGCACTTTGTTAGGTTTCTTTCTTGTTCCATGCTTGTAATTGGATAGATCCTTGGAGGAGTATAAGTATTTACAACCTCCACCAATTTTTATCACTATTGTTTGTTGAAAAGGCTATTGGAAAGGTTGATAGGAGGAGTAAAAGGGTTTACACCCTCCTGGACTTTACCTTGTTAGGGTTGCTATCTCAAGGGAGGAAAAGGGCTTACACCCCTTGATATTTAGTTTTCCTAACCTAATACAACAAGCTTCCACAACCCATTTGGCAAGGCACTAATATTTTATTGCAATGGATAAATAAATTGTTTTTATTGGTAAACGTGATTTTGAGAGATATTGGATTTGTTAAAATTAGATTATTTTCTACATGTTATAAGCGTTCTTTTGCCCTAAGGTCGTCCTCTTTTAGCCAAGATTTTTTCTGTTGTAACTAAATTATAGCTACAACCATTATGGCTGCAACAAATTATTCTCTTTTTGATTCATACCTCACAAATCAACTGTCAGAAGTTGCTAACAATTTACCCCTATAATCTACTAGTCTCAACACATCTTTTGGGTGGATTCTTTGCTAGTTTTGGTGGCTTATTTTTCTTCCATAAAAACTTGTTTTCTACAACCATGTTGATAGTCAAATATGACCATGTTCAACATTCAAGAATTCACCCATTCAGGATCCCAATTAGACCCTTATTCGTTGTAAATGGCAATTCCAACTGGTTTAGGTACAGTTACCTATAACTATCCTAATCTACACAAATCTAAATCTAAAATTTATACACATTCTAATTGTAAACGTGTTGAACCTACACAGAATAGATCTAGCTAGAAAATAACACATACATTTGTAGAGAGAAATTGAGAAATAAGAAGCAAAAGAGAAATAATGGAATAATTCTCATTAACTGAATGAATAATGAATAATTTAAACATGATATACTTTGTATAACTTAACCAATGCACATTGGAGGAGAAGCCAATGCTCCATAGTGGTAGTCTAGAGTGATATGGACACACATCAACAGTTACGGGAGTAAACTACTACCTAGTCTAGTCTCTCGGGAAGTTACGAGAGTGAATTGCCACCAAGCTGAGTTAACTAGTCTATCAGTCTTCAATTAACTGACTGAAATAAAGTGAAGTGAGGAGGAGATCAGGGAGTCATGGGTAATGCACTAGTATGGTGATGATCCCAAGGACAATGTGCATTAGCTGGTGATGATCCCAATGTTTCATGGTGATAATACCATTGTAGCATCTAGACTCCACTCAACTGATCAAACTGAAGAGAATATTCTCCCTAGAGGAATATTCTTTCTAAAATATAGGAGACTGAATAATGACTAATAAACAAGGAAAAACCTTAGGAAAAATAAATCCTAGGTGTGTGTGAAGAAACTCCAACGCCCCCCTGAACATCACTATGGTGAAAATAAATAATGGGTCCCGACAATGAGGCCATGTTAGGTACCTAAATACAAAAGATACACTGAAATAAAGTGAGGAAAGAGGGAAAACCTCATGGAAACTCCCCACCCCCTAAAGATACAATGTATGTAAAAATAAGAACTAACAATTGCTAGGCAGCTGTGTCCTTCACTCCAAGATGACTGCAAAAAGAATGGAACTTCTGCTCAGTGAAGGTCTTGGTGAAGATGTCTATAGTTTGTTCTGCTGAAGGATAGAACTGCAGGTCGTTGATCCCCTCATGTACTAAGTCCCGAATGCAGTGCATGTGGATCTCGATGTGCTTCGTCCACTGCCTATGAATTGGATCTCTGTAGAACTTCAGAGTGCTCTAGTTGTCACACCAGATGACGATTGACCAATGAAACTGAATTCCCAACTTAGTGAGAAAATGTTGTAGCCACATAGTCTAAATGGTTATGTTAACTACCCCTATATACTCTGCCTCGACTGAAGATAGAGCAATAACATCCCGCTTCTTGCTCACCCAAATTATAGGCTCAGAACCAAGACTGAGTGACTAACCAAATGTGGAATTGCGATCAATTCTATCACCAGCCCAGTGAGAATTAGTGAACCCAATGAGGTCCAATGTAGATTTTGTTGTATAGTGAATACCAAAGGTGACGGTGCCCTGTACATATCGAAGGATACACTTTGCAGCCTTCCAATTTAGCTCATGCGACTCCTGCATGAACTTGGAAACTGTCCCATCTACATAGGATAGGTCTGGTATGGAGTGTGTGAGATACAACAAGCTACCCACTAGCTATTTTTATAGTGTGTGGTCAACCAGTGGAGTGTCCCCGCCATCCTCAAGTTTGAATCATGATAGGAAAGGAGTTGGGGCAATTTTGTAGTCTGTCATGTGAAATCTCTCAAGGAGATATTGTGCATACTTGGCCTGAGACATTTTGATGCCTGATGCATCTTGGTTGATCTCGAGTCCAAGGAACAAATGTAGTGGACCCATGTCTGTCATCAAGAACCTGTCATGTAGAATCCTCTTGACTGCAAAAATCACTGAAGTTGAGCAATTGATGATCAACAAATCATCAACATACATAACTAAAATTATAAGTGAATCATTCGTTCCAAGCATGTAAACATTCAGGTTTGATTTACAACGTACAAAGTTCTGTGACAACATGTAGGAGTCCATCTTGGCATACCATGCCCTTGGAGCCTTCTTGAGGCCATAAAGAGTCTTCTTCAGTCGACAGACCAAAGATGAATTCTGCATAAATCCCTGGGGCTACTCCATATAGATTTCCTCAGAGAGATCACCGTGAAGAAATGAATTCTTCACATCCATCTGATGGAATTCCCACCCCTTGGCTACTGCAATGGAAAGTGCCAAACGTATGGAATCCATATTCTCTATTGGAGTGAAGGTCTCATGATAGCCAATGATATGCACCTACTAAAAGCCTTTGGAAACAAGCCTGGATTTGTATATGCTAATCTGTCCATCCACTGTGCTCTTGGTCTTGTAGACCCATCTACACTTGACAAGTTTCCTTCCAGAAGGAAGGGGAACTAGATCCCAAGTCTGGTTCTCAAGGAGAGAGTTGTACTCCTCCTGCATAGAGGATTCCCAAAAGGGATTTCCAACAGCCTCACCATAAGACTATGGATCTAAAGACTAAACCAAGAAAATATGCCTAGGTGGCAATGGTTCAGTGACAGTGAGTGTAATAAGGGGATCCTCTAAATTAGTTTGAGTCCTCCTAGTATCAGCTGGATCCAACAAGATCCTTTGCATCCTGGAGAGTATTTTGGGCCCACTTGGGCCTCTTCTTTGGATCTGTATCTGCATCTAGATGCACTGAATCTGCATCTGACTATATTGACTTTGTATCTAGATCATTTGAATCCTCTGAATCAAAACTATCATCTGAATAAGACTCAGCATGTGCATGCTCATCATCTCTGATAGGTGGAAGAACAAAGGTGTCTGCATGCGGCTGCTAAGGTGCATGTGAGACACTTTCCTTGAATTGGACACTACGCTCAATGATGATCCAGTCTGAGGAAATATCAATGAGTCTATATCCCTTCACACCGTCAGGGCATCCAACAAAAATACACTCTGTGCTTTGTGGATCAAGTGCCTTCCTCTTTTCAGAGGGAATCTGGGCCCATGCATGTGAACCAAAAATACGAAAGTGGGTCACTTCTGATTTGAGGCTGCTCCAAGGCTCGTAGGGGGTATTATCCTTGACAAATATATGGGGAGATTTGTTTTGGATGTAGGTTTCATAATTAAGTGCTTCGACCCATAATCTCTGTGGTAGTGACTTTGCATGTAGCATGCAAGATGCCATCTCTTTCAAAGATCTTTTTTTCTGCTCAACAACTTTGTTTTGCTGCGGAGTATAGGGAACTATGTACTGCAACTGAATCCCTGCCTCATGACAAAGATTCTGGATCTCATGGTTGACATACTCTCCCCAGTTATAAGTTCAGAGGAATTTGATTTTCTTTCCTGACTGTTTCTCAACCAGGGATTTGAAATCTTTGAGGTGTTGAAATACCTTTGATTTTTCCTTGAGAAAGAAAATCTAAGTGAAGCATGAGAAATAATCAACAAAAATGAGACGTACCTTGCTTTTTTGGTTGATGAATGTAGAAAAGGGCCCATGAGGTCACTATGGATCAGATCTAAAGGAGAGGAAGCTCTCTGAGTCTTTCCTTTGTCGAATTTCTCTTGAGGGTGTTTTCCAAGAACACATCCCTCACATATTCCTTTGGAGAAATGGATGTCTGGTAGGCCATCAACCAATCCTTTCTTGCTCAGCTATTGCATATATCTAAAATTTAAATGCCCGAATCTTTCGTGCCATATCCTACTAATTTCATCAACATGGGTAAGCAGTAAAGCAAAATTTGGTTCAATAAATTTAGAAAAAGTGTAAATCCTAGATTGATTATTTACCTCACCGATAGAAACCCTGGAATTAGTTTGCATGTCATAGATATCCACTGCATCAGGTGTGAATACAAATTTCTTTCCAGTGCCATAAACTTTCATCTGATACCCGGAGAGAAGATTGATGGAAAGTTTGGGAACATGCAACACATTCTTGAAGCTTCTATTGGTGAGTTCAATCCTTCCTTTTCTGGTGACCTCGAATGGAGATTTGTCCCCCATCATAATAGGAGGAAATTTTCATGCATCCAATGAAGAATAAACTGCTTTTATGACAAGACTTGAGTTGCGACAATAAATCCTTAAATTTTGTAAAGAAATCTTGGAGATTGTCTAAGATTTTTGGATCCAATGTGAACAATTCCACCTCGAGAATGTGTCCCCTCATCTCATCCTCTTTTCCAAAGAGCCATTCCATGGTGGTCTAGGATTCATTGGGGGTTTTACATGAAGATATGTGAAAAAGGAGATTGGGAGAAATGAGACTACAAATTGTTCCGAATGCTTCATCCATTCCATTTAGATACTTGGATTTTTCTATGGATGATGTCGGTTCTATCTCTGTGTTCATGGTTAACCTGTACAATTCTCTGCTTGGAAGATGCATGATCATCTTCTCCTTCCATGCAAAGTAATTGTAAGGTGTAAGTATGAATTCTTTTGAAAATTCCATTTTTCCATTGTCTTCAATCTTTGGTACTTGCAAAAATAATTCGGTTTGTCTTTTTCTTAGCGTTTCGTCAGCTATGATACCATGTAAATTTGTTGAACCTGCACATAATAGAATATCCGAGATCTTTTCGTCTAGTGACTTATTAAATAATTGTATTAAATGAGCATAAACTAAAGTACACCATAAAGAAGGAAAATCTCAACAGGAAAGAGACATAAACATGGAATATGAACACAAAAACTTGATAACGAAGTTCGTCCCTGGTGGACTACGTCTCTGGGTCTTGCTCTCAAATGTGTAGGCGTTTTTATTAACTCCTCAAAAGAATTGGGAAAAATACATAAGTATACCTCATTATGGAGTTAAGCTACAAAATATTTGCTCAGATCAGAAAACAAATATCACCATTGCATTCATGGCATCGAATTACCTAAAAATGACTGTCTCCACCCCTCGATCCGAGTCTAGCACTTTCAGACCTAAGAAAAATCTTGCCTCAGTTTTTGTTCTTGCACCTGCAACTAATGAATGGACTCTGTCTCAAAATCCATGCATTTGTCTCAAAATTTGTGCCAATCCAATACGTTTGCGCCCTTGATTCTCCTCCCTTGTCCAATGGTTGAAACCCCCTTTTATAGTATAATGTGGGCGGTTATGCAATAAAGGGTTAGTTGGCGCATTGGTTGGTGGATACTGTATTAAGATTTTGGTTAGGCGGAGGTCCCAGGGTCGAACCCGCAGGCCTCCCTTTTTAACACTTGTTACAACCGATTTTTGGCGGCTACATTTGATGGAGATACAACTAGAATGGCAGATCGATGGAATATGTCACCGATCTGGTGGAACCGCTGGCAAATTTGGCGGTATATATATTATATATTTTTTTAAATTTTTGGTTATTGGGCATCATTGGGAATTTTCCCACTACCACGTGGCAACCCATGAGTGGGCCACATGGCATCCAATCATTGGCCCACGTCACCTCATTATACAGTCATCCTACCATGTCATCTGTCTTCCACATCAACCTACCATGTGTCATACAAATGCCATGTTAGACTGCCACGTAGTGTATGATTCCACGTGTCCTATACATAATGCCACATGGTAGATTTTCATTGGTCCACATGTCAGCCCAAAAAGTCCAAAAATGAATGACACGTTGCTTCCACATCATCATGCTGACGTCAGTATGACACGTTTCTCCCTCTGTGCTTGCCACGTATGTTGTATGGACGATGATTTCATCCGTACTGATGTTGACGTCAGCAGTACGAATGTTGATTCATCCCTACTAACTGGGCTAGGTTGACCAAAACTTCTACCACATATATCTTTCAATCCGTAACTCCATTTTTCAATCCGTTTGCGTCGTTAGAAAGCTTGCAATGCACTCTTCGCGATCATGCCATTTTTACTGGGTTTTAGGAACTTTTATGTTTTCCCCTTTCTCTATCTGTTGGAGCCATTATGAGCATCTTGATTTGCCTCTGCGAGTTCTGAGTTGTTCTTATCCTTCTCTGAATCCTTTTTGGATCATGCCTTCCCACTAAGATCCTTTTAGACCACCAAAAGATTTCATCAATCAACAGGTAAGTGAGGGAAGACTCCCCTCACTTTCTCCTTCTCAATCCCCTTTGCCTTTCTTGGATGTGTGCCCTTTAAGCCTACTCGAAGATAATCAACATCACCCTTGTGCAAAGTCCTCGTCCTTCTGTATAGGATGATATCTTTCTGTAACTCATCCAAGTAATTAGGTGCAAACTCATCAACTGAAGGTATTGAAACTTCCTCATCCTGATCCATGATCATGGGAGGCTAAAAAAGTTTCAAGTTATCTACATTCACAATGGAGTAAATCTACATATAAGGTGGAAGATCCAGGCGAAAAGCATTCGTACCACTTTTCTCCAAGATAGTGAAAGGTCCATAACAAATGGGATTGAGTTTCTTGCCTTCACCCTTCAATCTCTCCTTGTTGATGTGAAGCCATACCCAGTCTCCAACCTGGAACTGATGATCAAACCTATGCTTATCATGCCGAGCTTTATACTGTGCTTGAATTTTCTCCAACTGTTCCCTGACTACCTGGTGTATATGTTAGATCCTCTGGATGAAATTGCAGGCTCTGTCCTCTTTTCGTTATTCATTTACATCGACATCTCTCCCATACATTAAGTCCAAAGGAACCTTGGGTAGGTACCCAAAAAATGTCTCAAAAGGTGAACTCTGAGTGGATGAATGTAAAGCTTGGTTATAAGCATGTTGTACATAGGGTATCTGTTCATCCCATAACTTAGGATGCTTGTTTCAGTAGCCTCGAAGCAAAAGTACCACTGTTATATTTACCACCTCTTTCTGTTTGTCGGTCTGTGGATGAAAAGTAGTGCTCCTCTTCAATTTGGTATCCATCATCCTCCACAAGCTAGTCCAAAAATCCCCAAGGAATCGAGTATCTTGATCCTAGACAATGGATGTGGGTAACACAAAGTGAACCCAAACATACTGAAATAAGAGATTAGTAGTTTGCTCAACATTGATCTTCTTTTTACGTGGAATCAAGATACACATCTTGCTGAACCTATCCACTACAACATATAAATAGTCATGACCCTCTTTGGTCATTGGTAAACCCCCTAAAAAATCCATGGAAATGCTTTCCCATGGATGGGATGGAACAATAAGTGGTGAGTATAGCCCCTATTTTCTATTAGTGGTCTTACAAGTAGATCACATCACACACCCCTTTACATATTTAGTTACAATTGCTTTCATTTGAGGCCAATAAAAAAACATCTACAAATGAGCCATAGTTTTTCCTACCCCAAAATGCCTAGACACAAGAGAAGTGTGAGCTTCTCGTATTACATGGACTCGTTCACTTGTAGGAATACATAGCTTTCCAAGATGGTAGAGTAATTTTCCTCGCAGATAATAGTTCTCTACCTGTGCACCATGGGTTAGCTTCTCATATACTTCTTTAAAATCTTCATCGATGGCATATTGCTCTACATAGCTATCATGAGATAAAGAAGTATTCTTCAAAATAATAGAAGCAACAATAGGAGTTCTATAAAGTATATCGAGTACCTTGTTACTTGTACCCTTCTCGTACTTGATTACCAAATGAAATTGTTGTAGAAAACCCATCCATCTGTAGTGTCGAGATTGTTGCAGTTTGGTCATTTCTTGGAGATACTGTAAGGGCTGGTGACCTGTATGTATGATTGTTTCCTTCCCTAACAATTAGTGCTTCCATTTATTTATGCTCTGGAATAATGCATACAATTCTTTATCATATGTAGGATAGTTAACAACAACTTGGTTAAAATTTTCAGAGTGGTAACATATAGGCTTACGATATTGCTTCAATACTGCACCCATGGTGTATCCTCTACCATCTATCTCGATCTCGAAAGGTTGTTGAATATTCAACAGTGCTAATACTGGTGCGGTATTGATCTTCCCCTTCAAAGTGTCGAAAGATTTTTGTTGCTTTCCTTCCCACTGAAAAGTGTTCTTCACATTGGTTAAGGCATGCAAAGGAGCTGCTATAAAGGGGTAGTTGGGAATGAATCTCCTCCAATACTATACTGCACCAAGAAGCTTCGGACTTCGGTTACACTCTTTCGCTTAGGCCAATTTACAATTACTTAAATTTTGGAAGGATCAATTTTTAATTGTCCTCCTCCTACAATATGACCTAAGTATACGAGTGCAGTCTTTCCAAATTGACATTTAGAAATTTTCACATACAATTTTTCCCTTTTCAAAGTATCCAATACCTGCTTTACATGCCTTACATGTTCATCCCAAGTACCTCTTAAAATAAGAATGTTGCCTAAATACACATTCACAAAGTCATCTAGCAAAATTCTTGAATACATCATTCATTACACACATGAAAGTTGTCAGAGCATTACAAAGCCCAAACGACATAACTAACCACTAAAAAAATCCCTGTTTGATTTTAAATGTAGTCTTACATGCATCCTGTTTTGTGACCCTAATTTGATGGTATCCACTGCGCAAATCCAAGTTAGTGAAATAAAAAACATTATTCAACTGATCAAGTAAATCATCTATACAAGGAAGAGGGTATCGATTTTTCACCATGATTTTGTTTAAGGCCCGGTAATCGACACACATTCACCATGTGCCATCTTTCTTTGGCACCATCACGATCGAAGAACTACAAGGATATGAATTGGGCCTGGTGACCCCTTGATCCAATAAGCCCTGTACCTGCTTCTTGATCTCGGTCATATCCACAATTGACATCTTGTACATGCCCACATTAGGAAGAGGAGAATCCCGCTGAAGATGTATCTCATGCTGGATTTCCCTCTTAGGTGAAGATGGAGGCTCAAGAGGATCTCCTCCAGGCCCTTGGTTTATTGAAGCATCTTCATCTGCATGTGATTCCTATTTATTCTCTTTCTTCTTCATCCTCTTCTCATAATCTCCATACATTCGTTCGACCATTTCTAACATGCGATAAAAGACCATGTGAAATTTTTTCTCCTATTCATCACGCTTGTCCTCTTCTGCCATTTTCTTCCTTCGGGATGCACGACCAACTTCAGGATTGAAAGTCTTAAGAGTTCATTCACCCTGCTTATGCTTGGCCCAAGTAAGCATTCATAATCAATAATTCAAGTCAAAGACGACTTCTCTGATACCAACATGATCCGGGGTATTTTCGTTCGATGACTTATTAAAGAATTGTATTAAATGAGCATAAACTAAAGTACACCATGAAGAAGGAAAATCTCAAAAGGAAAGAGACATAAGCATGCAATATGAACACAACAACTTGATAACAGAGTTCATCCCTGGTGGACTACGTCTCTGAGTCTTTCTCTCGAATGGGTAGGCCTTTTTATTAACTCCTCAAAAGAATTGGGAAAAATACATAAGTATACCTCTGTAACACACCCACGACAGGGCATAAAATTTTTCTCTTTTCTTAAAGGACAGATTCTCTGTTCATGGATTCTAATTTGGAAAGTTAGTGAACTAGTCCAACCTCCTAGTCAAGGATCTTTGATTTTGAATCCAAACGACTCTCTAAGACCCTAATGGTCTCTCTCTGAAATTAAACGCAGACCCCTTCGAATTTTGGGTGCAGGTCTAATGGTACCCGCGACCTTCCCCTTCATGCCTACAAAATCTCAGAGTCTGGATGCTAGCTCCTTTTCTGATAAGCCCCTTCCTTGATATGACCTTAGGCGATGGCCTTACGTAACCATGCGATTGCAGGAGTGGCCAAGGGTGGTTTGAAACCAAACTACTTTTTGCCCTGCAATTCACCTTGAGCCTCTATGTGTCCTTTCTCCAAAACCATGGTCTGGATTGCGGCCTGCCCTCAAATTTTTAAAGTTTGCGCACCTTCGATCCCCGTAATACGATGGGACCATCGATATCAAAACCTTGTCAGTGCTTCAGAATTGATGGCTTAGATCTATCCTTTTTTAATCTACGGATCAGATCTAAGCTTTCAAAATCAATGGCTGTGATTTATTTCATGATTCGGGTTTCGGGAGTTTCAACTCTCAACTTTCACTTCCTCCGTCAGTAGCTTTATTCCGAAGTGGAAGACTTGCTGACACCTGCCATCAACAAATGAACGGTTCTGATGAGCTCTGACTCTTCGGCCCTAGGGAGTTCTTTCTCCATCATTCACCCCTTTCTCCTGGAGTGCTCCCTACCCAGAATTGTATATTGGACGCCACATGTCTACTTCGATCAATGGTCTATATCCGCTCTCCACAAACACAAATCTCTATAGTAAATCCTTTCGAAGTGTCTGATCTTCTGACACCTATCCTCTCCAAATCAACAACCCTGGTCCTCTTCGGGACTTTGACACTTTTCAACCAAGTCCAAGTCAATGGTCCTTCGACCTCCTCCTCGATCAATGATCGATATTTCCTTTAGGACTTCAACACTTTTACCCACTGCTTTCCTCCGGAGTGCTCCGTACCTAGAGTTATATATTTGGCGGCACACATCCACCTTCAAATCAACAACTGTCGTTTGTTTCAACTCACCACTAGAACTCTCAAAGTGTTTTTCCCGAAATATCTGATCTATTGACACGTGTCTCCTGTCGGCCAATGGACAGGATCCACTTCGGCCCTTCGTCTCTTCGACTCTTCGGGATTCGAAAGTTTCAAGCTTCTACGCTCTGGTTTCTTCCGAAGTGCATTCACTCGGAGATTCCTATCTACCGACACGTACCCTTCCTGACGATCAACGACCATGGCCTACTTCAGGTCTTTACCTGGAGTCCATAGACTTACGCCACCTGTCCTCTGGATCCGATGGTTGACGTTTACTTTGGGTCTTTGAATTTCTCAAACCTCAACCTTCTCCTTCCTTCAAAGTGTGTGGATTTCTGTCACGTGTCCCTCTGAATCAGACGATTGAAATTTACTTTGGATTTCCAGAGTTCGGAAATATCAACTCTCAAACTTTGCTCCCTCTTGAAGCTCGCGATCTGTCACCATGCATCTCTATGGATTTGATGATCCAGATACACTCCAGACTTTGGGTTTAAGGAGTTTCAACTCTCAACTGAAACCTTCGAAGTGATTCTTCCTGGAGCCACATATATGTTGACATGTACCTCCCTTGGCGACCAACGGTCAAGATTTCCTTCAGTGATTTCAAACTCTCCTTGACCACAAGATCTCTCTTAGGGGTTGTGGATCTTACGCCACTTGTCCCTTTTGGTGATGAACAACCCCACTTCACTTCGAGACTTTGGGACTTTGGCCAGTCAAGCCTCCTGTGCACACAAAGGTTAAAACTCATGCACTTTACCTTAGATCGGATGACTATCGTCCCCTTGCGCTCAGATCCGATGGTTAGGATATGTTCCTTTGTCAACACTTCTCCTATGCTTCCCTAGATGCTGATCTAACGGTCTAGGCTTCTCCCAACTTGGAAGAGTTTTGTAGATTTTCAAGGCCTGAACCTTCGTTCTTCCTGCAAGCCCAACTATCTTGGGTCTTGCCTTTTCTCTTAAAAACGTTATCTCTTCTAATATTTTCGATTATCTCAAACCGACGATACTAAAGGACTCTGTCACTCCGCATATTTCCTAAGGGGATCAAAACCATCCCTCTCGCAACTGTTCAAGGCTTGAAGGTCATGATCCGACCAATACCGAGGTGTCCACCAATCAATGGTTAACAGTAATTGTGGGGCCCCAATGTGCACACTCTTTATCAGAGAGTTCAAACTCCAAAATTTGGAAAGTGCTCACTCAAATCTAGTCTGATCCTAGTCATTGATCTTCCATCCCCAACGAGATCAATGACATGGGTTTATTGCGGGCCGTGAACTAGAAGTTCTGGTAAATTCACCTTTGCACTCCACAATGATTCCCAACGGTCGATTAAATCGAGCGGCTGGTGTTTGATTCGGTAACTCCAGTGAGTATTTGAGTCGATCTGGCGACCGGGATGGCCTCTCCTCCCGTTAAATGAATCACATCCATCTCTATTGTCATATTCTTAAGTCATGGGTAGTTATGGTAACTTGACTATTGTCTACCTCCTAGATCTAACGGTCGGGATGGTTCCCAGGCATCCTCAGATATAAGGTTCAGAGTTAACTTCAGGACTTCGGGGATTCTACCTCCCTTATGACGAACTCACTCAGTTCACTGAACTCTTGAAGTACAAATGACTCTAAGGGTTAACTTCCACACTCTTTCCCATATCCAATAGTCGCAACAGATCGTGGCTTCTTCCGAACATATTTTGTTCGTCTTCCAAACAAGGGAACCTTCCCTTTTGATAATTTAGCCTCACTACTCTTCTTGAAAGTTTTTATCTCTAAAGGGATTAAGAGCTTTGCACACTTTCTCTTGAACTTAACGCTTGGAAGAATCCTTCCGTGCACCCCTTACGCTCATTCGTCAACTCTAGAACTTAAGTGGTTCTCAGTCTCAACCTGCCTCACAGAGAGCCTGTGCATACGTGCACTATCTCTCTTGAGATTTAACAGACTCCCTCCCCCAAGGGACTCAGAACGACTATGAGTGTCGACATGGATACATGAAACTATTACCAAGGTCGATGAACTCACCGTTCATGGATATAGCTTAAGCACCACAGGGCACAAGCATTTACGAATACAAAACATGTCCAATCCATACTTACTTAAATACACAATTTAAATAGGAATAGAGCGATACAGTATAACCATTAAGCAGACATACACATTCTCGGGTCCTTCACAATATACCCCATTTCATTACATAATTACAACTTAATTTCATAGAGTATGAGGATACTTATCTATTACAAGTTGTATCCAACCAACTGACTGTGGGTGTGCACCTTTCCACCCAACCATAGGCTCATAGGAATTCATTCTTAGCACTCTGGCCACCCCCATGCCAGGCCATGATATCACTAGGGAATTTACGTCATCTCTCAGAGAAAATCTCTCTGTCATAGCGACCCTGCGAGGTTTATCAGATACTTCCTTAGCATCAAGCTCACGTTCTGGTTCTTCGGGTCGTGTTCTTGACACTTCCTCTGGGTTCACACATCTCTCTTACGAGCTTGTGTTCTCCTCCCGTGTCCCTATATGTATCTTACCTTCCCTCCTCTGGAAGGTTTTCCGACCTGTCTTTTTCCTTTTGTCAAAAGGAAGCTCGGGTCTACAGGTTTCTGTGGTACTTTGAGATGACATCCTGTAGCTAGACCATGTTTCCATTCATGGGGTTGGTTGATGATTCAACCACTGGTCCTTTCTTCATTAACTGATTTCTTTCCTCTAGAGATATCATGGCTCGTACTTTAAGGCTTCACCCCCAACAGTCAGTTATGGGCAGTTTAACAATAAAACATTTACATTGTCCGCATTCCTTAGCATGGTAATCCTATTTTAAGATTAATTACAAGCTGGGGTAAACATGGTGTTACAATTCCCTCCCCCTTAAAGGAACACTCTCCTCGGTGTTCTTTCTCAAAAACACCTGTCATGCCTTTTTCATTCAGTTGTTTCATAAATCTTGATCCTTATTCCTTGGTTGGGTCCTTTTTCAGACCCTTAATCTTGGTCACCTTATTTCAATAATTCTTGGACAAAAAACACGTTAATCATAGTCTTATGCAAAAACATTGCATGAAAATTCCTAGGAAAATTTCATAATCTTAGCACAATAATTATGTGCGCATTTTGTGGATTTGTATCCACATGGTTGTTTTGTTATCCAAGCTAATTGTTTTTCCTTGACATACCCATTGGGTGCATGGTCCCAATCAATAGTTTAAAAGAACTATTAAGGTATTATCTTCCTTGTGGTCACTCACCCTCTAGGCCCAGGCTCAGGCATCCCCTTCTCTACTATACAATCCCTCGGGTGATCGATATTTCCTTGCCAAGGTTTTCTCGCATAGGAAGAACTACCCATCATGTGCATGATTCCAATCAATAATTTACATGAAATATTAAGGTCTCCTCTTACTTGCGGTCACTCACCCTCCAGTCCCAGGCTCAGACATCCCCTTCTCTGCTATACAATCCCTCGAGTGATCCATCTTGCCTTGCCAAGGTTTTCTCGCACATAAATAATTATAGAGACTCTGTTGAGTCTTACAGTCGAGGCGCCCCTCAGATTTTCTATGTCGAGGCGTCCCTCTAGCTTGTGTTACCTCAAAACAACATATTCTAGGTGATCATGGCTTACCACGGGGTTCTCATGGCTCAACAGTAGCCATTTTTCATGCTTTTACAGCTTGACAACCTTTCGACTCATCTAAAGTTAGGGATGAAGGTTACTCTCCTTCTCCCGACTCAATCATAGATAGGGATGAAGGTTATTCTCCTTCTCCCGAGTCAGTCTCTATTTCATGTGATCAGATTATACTGTTTCTCACTTGTATCACAGGCATACAAAAATTCATGAGACATCATCATAAATTTTAAATTCAAAATTTTCTTGTAAATCTGTGACCCACAGATATCCAAATTCCACATTTTGTTTCCATATTTGTTTCGTACAAGAAATAGATTCATAATTATGGGACTTTCCTTCCCATAGCGGTTTGGCTCAGGAGGCAATTGGTCTTCCTTATGGCTTACAATGATGCCATATTCAAGACTCCTTTGCTTCCTGCACTTTCAACTTCAATTAGCCAAACAAATTGTTAGTTTCCATGCACATACATTCTATTGCACCTTTATAATGTCATCACAAACAATTTCAGAATTGTGCATACTAACAATCAAATTCACTTTCTCAAAAAGGAAATACCATTCCTTGCAGTTTGGATCAATAGGCAATTGGTCTTCCTTATGGGCTTACAATACTGCCATATCCAAGACCCATTTCTTCCTGCAATTTCAACATTCCTTAGCCAAACCAATTGTTATTTTTCATGCACATTACCTTTTCAAAATCAAGCATACTAACAGTCCAAGTCATTTTCATCTATTCATGGATAGAAAACAAAATGATACCTCATCCCTTACCTATGTATCATTTCAGCCTACCAAATTTTTCAGAATGTAATTCAGATATCAATTGACCTAAATGAATGTACCCACATTCGTGGCCACATTCATATCCAATGCACCTTTTCATTGATTTTAAGTTTCCCACACTTTACGACAAGTACTTTGTCATGGTGTGTTGGAGCTTAGCCAAGATTTTCACCATATGGTTTATTCATTCTCATTCATTGTTGTAGCAGGACTATACTTCCGGCTACAGGATGATCAAGATTCCCAAATCAATACACATGAAACTCAAAATTTTCACATGAATGCCTTTAAGCCTTCTTCCTCCATTAATAACCAGGGTTCCAACACTCATGGCCACCTAGATCAATTTTCCTTCAACGCTTACATAATGTAATCAAAACATTGGAAGGTCCTCCTTTCTTACTGAAAAATCCATTGTCTGCCATCTTATGCAACATGTGTTCCCTCAATGCATTCCATGCAACATGCTATCTATGAGCACTTTTGTTTACAATCGTTCCTTGATTGGTCCATGTATTCATGACATATCAATTCATGAATTCTTCCGAGGATTACAATCAATCTTTACTACCAGAGGTTCACACCTCCATCATTCAGGTTCTCCTTCCTGAATCATACCCTACTTGGGTATCCAAGGCATACACTACCTTTCAACGTTCCATACATAAAATTAAGACTCTAAAGAATTTCAGAAGGGATTCCTACCCAATCCCTTCATACCTTGTGCCACATAGGCATGAAATTTTTTATACTTGTTTCGACTGTTAGCACCCCCTCTGATATTATCCCATCAGTGGTGCACCATGGGGACTTTTAAAGTCCCTTCAACAATATTTCAGCAAGAACCTTCTCATAGTCATCCTCTGATTGAGGTTGTTCATTATTGGCAAATGTATTTCTCAACAGTTCCAATCTATTTCTTTCTACACATGACATACATCATAAACACATTAGTCGTCATGTAAATTAAAAAAATGCAAGTACCATAGAATTTAAATTAATAAAAACAATTCAGACATGTCCTAGCATATTTGTATGCACTTATCACGTCATCCTTAATGTTTTCGTGAGTGCAATACCAACAGCTCTCAACTGTTTCTGCAGTAATACAATCCTCATCACTCTGGTGTCAAAACATTTACTTCTATTAGTAAACCATCTTTCTCATTCCAGAGGGCATAACAAATAAAAATAAAAGAGTATAGGGGTGTTGGCCCTTGACCAATTTTTGGGAGTTTCTTGTTCATGTTGACCTATTTTGGGACTTCGATAGCCTGTTGAAGGAGGAGCACAAGACGAAGCAAAGATCATGGGATCTCGGCCCCCTTTTGGGCCTCTTTTTGGGTTGTTGGGAATATCTAACGGGAAAGGGATGTTGGCCCATGGGTTTACCCATGTTTAGGCCTATTTTGTAATGTATAAATAGATACCTAGGCGATGTAGGAAAGGGATGATGAGCTAAGTGCCAAGTGCCAAGTGCAAATAATAGTTGTATATGCTCTGTGCATGCTGTGTGAGACTTGCAAGGCTAAGTGCAAGTGACTGTAAGAGATTGAGTAGAAAATTGTGTGTTGTAACCTAACTCGGGGAAGGAGGATCTGGCGAGGTGCACGCAGATCTCCTATCCTATGCAGAGTGGGGTTTGTATGGATTTATACATGTAGATGACTGATTGAAGATAATAAAGAAGAAGAGTTGGTGGACATAGCCCTAGGAGAGGGGTGAACCATGTAATCATTGTGTTATCTTGCTTGGCACTTGTCTGAATGTGTTTATGTCTTCTTTGCTTAGTGATTTGAGATGATTAGATACATCTTCTTATGCTTAGTGCCAATGATGTATGGAATGTTAGATCTAATATACATGAATATGCTCAGTGCTTGATCAGTTACATACAACCTATTTTAATTATGCTAAGTGCTCACATATGGTAGATTACTGTGAGTACTGCGAGGCTCTGTTTTATTAGTGAAGTAGATAATGATTGCATGTTAAATAACTAATGGTGCTAAGTGATTTACTAATTTGTATAATCACAGATCTATGTCCCAGCTAAGGTTGCAGACACTTTAGTCCTGCAACCACCCCTGTCTCTACCTCGGGTGAGACTTCATCTTCTTCGCAAGTGTTGCCAAAAGAGCTGGTAGTTAGGGTTTTGTTGGTGCGCTCTTGTAGCGTTGAACCATGGGTCTGCCCCTATGCCGACAAATGGTTCCGTATCCGGGACCTGAAACCATGATTGCTGGGAACTGAGAAAGAGGAAGCTCTATGCAAAGATTCATCCTAAAATTGTGAAAGCTCTATGCGTAGATATGTGCCCTAGTGCGCAATATTTTACTTGATCTGTAAAGCTTTGTGCTAAAGAAAGAAGGTCAGATCTGTAGAAAAGAAGCAGGATCTGAAAGCTTTGTGCTCCAAGAAAGGTAAAAGTGAGAAGTTTTGATTGAAAGAGGTAAGATCTATAAGCTTTGTGCTCTGTAAAAGTAAAATAAGTGGAAATTTTTGTTTATAGAGTATGGATCTAGGTATATCTGATAGGTTTTGTCCTAGTTTGAAAGCTAGGGTGTTAATAGATGAAAGAAGGTTTGATATGAATAGATCTGTTAAGAATAATGGAAGATATGTTATACCTATGCATAGAAAGAATGTTTGGACTAAGAAATGGATGCAAGATCCTAGAAAGAATTTGTTGCAGGTTAGCTACCATGATCCTAGTGCGCAGTACATAAGAGGCCGGGGATCATTGAAAAGAAAGAGAGGATTAACCCTCTATTATAGTTGCAGGAGGCCGTGACATCTTGCTAAGGAATGCCTTGGTGGAAGACCTAGTTGTCTCTGTTGTAAGGCTATGGACCATGAAGTGTTGGATTGCCCTAGAATGATCGCTGAGATTGAAGGAATGAACCTGAGTCAAGAGAACCCTAAGGCAGATCCAGAAAAGGAAGAACCCCAACAAGAATCAGAGAAAGTATGGATATGGATAAAAGAAACCCTGAATGACCACTAACATGTCATCTTATCAGAGATCTTCAAAGAGAAGGAATGCATCGAAGCAAGAATAGGGGGCTTCGACATTGACTGTGTTCTAGATGAGGAAACAAAGATGAATATTATTCCATAGAGAACCTGGGAAGCTATAGGAAGGCCTGCTATGATCCCTTCACTAGGAGGAATAAGTTTATTCAGAGGAAAGCTAGTAAACCTATGTGTAAGGCTCGCTCAGATACCTATGACTGTTAATGGAACTTCGACAGAAGAAGACTTTGATATTATTAAAGTTGTTGAAGATAACACCCCATTTACCATGGTAATAGGAAAACCTTGGATTGATAGAGATCAGGCTAGACGAAAGGAAGAAGAAGAATTTTTGGAACATAAGAAGCAAGAGTTAAAAGACTTTGTGACCAGAAGGATTGCGCACTTGATTGAGGAACATAAGAGCATATCACATATATTTAATACTAGAAACCAGGATGTCGAAGCTAAGAGAACACTAGAGGATCCCCAGAAGATTGAATTACTTACCCCAGGCACAAAAGAAGTATTACCCATAAACCCTAGGAAAGAATTTCAACAACGCGAAGTAACTAAGACCAAAGAAGAAAAGAATCAGAATGAGAAAAGCATTACTGAGACGAAGCTCACTAGAAAGAAGGCTAGAAAGTTAAGAAAGAAAAGGGCTAATATTGAAAGATTATAAGAGGTTCTAGAGGAGACCTCGCAGAAAGAAAAATTACAGAATTTGAGCTTCGCCGGGATATCATAACAACGACATATGGCACTTCACCATGACGAAGCAATATAGCCGTTGAGACCGATATATCCATTCGAATTTCACTTCGAACGAACATAAAAGCAATAAAGGTTCATAATCAAACCATTGGACTACGCTATAACGTAAATAATGGAGTTAATGAAGCCTTCATATCTGTTGCAAGTGATCCATTACAAAAGTTGTCTATTTATCCCGTTGCGCCATGCAACGAGAACACTTTTTCTAATTGAGAATTTGAGCTCGCAGCCTTGATTAATATTTCCCAGTGATCCTTATGCCTTTTCCTTCTACCATATTGTAGTGCCCACGTTACTTTGAGAACTCGAGATATCCATACTGAGTGCGTATGTCCAAAGAGCTCATCGCCAAAGAAGCAATTGCAACAGAAGTTCTGATCGACTTAATGGATGCAAGAACCATGTCAAGAAGAGGACTGTCTACAGGTGTACATGCATCATCGACGCGAGGAGTGCAAGCGTCCCTGTCGACTTCTCGAGTCGGCCCATCCCAAGAAACCGACGAAAAGAGAACTAAGGATATAGATGATCTTGAGAATGCTAAATGGATTCTGAGCATTCTACCTGCTTATCTACCACCTCTGAGTGACACCATCACTTGTGACAGTGTACCCCACGAATTTGAGTATGCTTTGATCACTGTGTACCTTCCGAAAGAAGTGTGCGCAGTTCGTGCCGACCAGGACAAGCTCACCACGTTGAAGTTCAGTGACTTCAAACTTGACGATAGAAAGGCTTACAGTATGCTCTCCCCTCATAAATATCTAAGACGAACCAAAGGAAAGAACTCCAAGATTATCGCTGAATGTAATGAAGATTCCTCACTTCGGGAGGCATCAAGAAGTGAATGCATGCATCAAGTTTCCGCTGTCCTACTATCATAGAGGATACTTATGGTTGAACAACCGCATCATAGTGGATCCGACTTTGATCAATCAGATAACAGGTCTAAGCATGCAGGGCCCTGACCCACAAGATTTTTACCCCAACATGACCGCGGATCGCGCTCTTGCGCAGAAGATAAAGGATACGTATGGTGATGTCAAGAAGGGTAAGCGAGGCCACAAGGTAGCCTCTATCTAAAGTGGCACAGTGCACCTTTCCTTTCAGCTGATCGCATGCAATCTAGTTCGTAAGAACCGACCGACCCAAGTGACCGGATTTGTAGTAGACCTTGCAGGGAAGTGTGCAGAAGGCCTACATATGAATTGGGCCAAATACTTGGTGAACCAGCTAGAACCAGACTGCAAGGAAGCATAGGACCAAGGGTACGAGTTCCATTTTAGCTGGCTTCTTATATTAATCGCTTTCATCACATGGGAGATGCCGAAAGGTGAAACCTTCTCGGATGTCGAGCCCTTTGAGCCACTGGCCGTGAATTTCAGTACGCTTTGGTACTCCAGTGACATGAACAAGTAGTGGCAGTCCAATTCCATTTTCCACACTTATTACAACCAACTGAAGATTGGAATCTAGGCTACGTCTCGCATCACCCTGAACACACTTCACAAATTTAGGCCATTGATGAAATTCAGCACGGACCACCACTTCATTTAGATCACACCACACACTGATGAGCATCACCAACAGTTGCAGCCCTACTACAAACTAACAGAGGAATACTTAGAAGAGATTACTAAGGAGTGGTCGGCAGACCTCCTCATCCTAGCTGACCTCACAGAGCTCTCTGGTGTTGATAGTCCAGAAGCCGTGCACAATACACCTGGACAGAGCAATACCAAGAAGAATGACGAAGCCTAGGATGTCCACAACACTTCAACACAAACTCCTTCTATCTCACCTAAGCGAGGAGGTGATGGCAGAGATATATATGGCACCGTAGTCGAATAGAAGAAAGACGAGGTCACACTTCCAAGAGATGAAGATGATCCCTCAAAGAAAAGGAAGGTTTCCCCTTCGAAACCTTCTTTAAGGAAGAAAATGAAAGCAACTAGAACCAAGTTTGAGACCACCCTAACCTCAAACAACTTTGAATTCATCATCACTGCACTGAATGATGCTTTGTTGGAGATAACAAGGAAGCATGAAGCCAAGCAGGCGGAGATGTTCAATCGGATCAAGGTCGAATTTCAACAAGTGTAGCAGGCACTATAGTACAGCCACGCAGTATCCACTGCGCCCCTGACGACAGGAACACCAGAAATGTGAGATGAGCCAGCTCAACTCCACCAGATTGCTGATACGGTCAAAGCTCACCTTTGACGAGCACAAGAGGAAACAACACAAGCCACCCAGGCTCTGGCGCAAGCACAGGGAGCTCTGTTAGAAAAACGTAGTAATTAAGAACAAGAGAAGCTTGATATGCAAGAGAAGTTTGATGAAGAGAAAGAAGAGCTACAGAAAAGCAAGGAACAGTTGCTCGCTGAGCAAATTGAGGTTAAGGAAAGGGTCAACAGAGAACTTCGCTCTGTGAAAATCATTGAAGTCCATACCGAGGACCAAGTTCCATAGCAGGTGGCACAATTGAAAGAGGTAATCCAGAATCTCCAACTACGCATCACAGATCTATAACTATGCACTGTACCCGAAACCCCTTAGGAGATAAGAGACCAATGAGAAGCAACTGCTCGCAGCGTAGTTGGCATATTAAAAGCTCTTGCCTTGGAGTGCAAGAAGATAAGTAATCCAAGCGCCCAAACATATGAAAACCTTACAGAGAATCCAGAATTGCAGACGTTGGAGTCGCATCTCCAAGAAGAAAAACAACATGCATATATGCTACAGGTACAACTAAAGGCCCTGTCAGTTGTAGACAGGATGAAGAGATCACATGAAAAACGCACAGCTCAACAACATGTTCATATGCTTCAAAGTAAAGTGATGGAAGTCACTCAACGACTTCAACCTGTGCAAGATCAGGCATGCCTATTATTTACAAAGGTCGAGAGCTAGGGAGCAGAGCTTGAACAGGTCGTCCTCTCAGCAGAGCAACACTTAGAAGGATCAGTGAACGATGCATTGATCCATGAGTTCACTGAGCAAGAGGCTACAACAAAACAACAATTCGAAGCATCTCAAGCCAAGATCGAGGTGTTCGAGGCAGAATTGGTCAGATCAGAGTGACTCGGGATGAGTCACAGGTGAGTGTTGGGGGCATGTTGACCCTTGACCAAATTTTGCGAGTTTCTTGGTCACGTTGACCTATTTTGGGACTTCGACATCTTGTCGAAGGAGGAGCACAAGATGAAGCGGATATCATGGGATCTCGACCCCCTTTTGGGCCTTATTTTGGGTTGTTGGGAATATGTAACAGGAAAGGGACGTCGGCTCATGGGTTTACCCATGTTTAGGCCTATTTTGTAATGTATAAATAAATACCTAGGCGATGTAGTAAAGGGTCGATGAGCTAAGTTCCAAGTGCAAGTAATAGTTGTATATGCTCTGTGCATGATGTCTGAGACTTGCAAGGCTAAGTGCAAGTGACTATAAGAGATTGAGTAGAATCTTTTGTGCTGTAACCTAACTCGGGGAAGGAGGATTTGGTGAGGTGCGCGCATATCTACTGTTCTATACGGAGTGGGGTTTGTATGGATCTGTGCATGTAGACGACTGATTGAAGATAATAAAGAAGAAGAGTTAGTGGACGTAGCCCCAGAAGAGGGGTGAACCACGTAATCACTGTGTTATCTTGCTTGGCGCTTGTCTGAATGTCTTTATGTCTTCTTTGCTTAGTGCTTTGAGATGATTAGATAGATCTTCTTATGCTTAGTGCTAATGATGTATGGAATGTTAGATCTAATATACATGAATATGCTCAGTTCTTGATCAATTACGTCCAAACTATTTTACTTATGCTAAGTGCTCATATATGGTAGATTACTGTGAGTACTGCGAGGCTCTGTTTTATCAGCGAAGTAGATAATGATTGCATGTTAAAGAACCAACAATGCTAAGTTCTTTACTAAGTTGTATAATCACAGATCTATGTCCCAGTTAAGGTTGTTGACACTTGATTCCTGCAACCACCCCTGCCTCTACCTCAGGTGAGACTTCATCTGCTTCGTAGGTGTTGCCAAAAGGGCCGGTAGTTAGGGTTTTGTTGGTGCACTCTTGTATCTTTGAACCCTGGGTCTGCCCCTATGCCAACAAGGGGCTCTCCCCTTCTTCCAATTCTTTCTACACTGCCTAGGGATTTCCATCCCATCTGAGTTACCTCTAAAGGCCTTACTGCCTTTTCTTAACATGGCTTCAACCAAGCCTATTCAATCAAACATACTCCTTTATTCATTCATTAGTCTCCTATTCAATACATGATGTTTTCAAAATGTAATCCAGGATTCTTATATATATATATAATCTTGTAGTTCACTGCTTAGTTTCTTAGCAGTTACTAAGGTCGTGACTTTGACCCCCTGAGTCCTGACAGATTTTTCACACAGTTCTTACACAGGGGACTCCTTCAACATGCAACTTCCTTATTGCACGCCCATCACTATTTGTGCTAGACTCAACCTTGAGTTAGCTTTTATCTGTTTACCAAATATTCCCTAAGGAATATAAACATGCATCTTTGTCATGTACCTAATTATGTATCCATACGTATTTTGGTTTTGTTAACTTACATCCATGATATATTTAACCATGTTCATAATCCTAACCTGCATGTAGCTGAAATAGGTATATTTCACAGCCCACCTACATCTCTACTTTTAAGATCAGTCAACTCAGGATTGTTCACAATCCTTCTCATGTGATTCTCAAAGGCATAATCATTTGCCTCTTATTATGACAACAAAGCATCTTTGCTCATTTACCCTTTTTATCTAATTATATTAGTATTTCATGAGGAAAGGGAATACATTCACCCTCAAGCTATTATTTGGAACATAACTTTCATGACTCGTCGGAATGGAGTCAACCATGCATCCATAGTATTCATTTATTCTGGACAAGAGAAATTCTTGCTTTATATTTCACTCACCAGGGAAACCATATTGTATCTATAACTATACTCTTACATCATACATGTGCATCACTTGCACATTTAATATCATTCATACCTAATTGGTATTAATATCATGCTTCATATTAGGAAGCTCCACAATGCATTAAACCCATGCACTCAAGCATAATTAAACATTGATAATTAATCATCATGCTAGCTTATTGCTTGCACTTTTTCCATGTCATTCACAAACATGGACATATCAGGCTTCTATATCCTTTTCCCAAGGATCTTCCAATCATCCTTATGATCATGTATACACATTTGTGTATAAGTAGGTGCATCTCTTGCACTTTTTTTTACGTCATGCATTCACTTGATAGTTTAATTTCATCATTAGTGTCCTTTAGTTTGAGATTTCAGTCATTTACAGGACTAATCTCACAGTCATATCTCGTATTGATGTTTCCTTCTCTCATGGCAATAACCAACCAGGGTCACTTTCCTCTTTATGAGACAAATTCTAGCAAGAAAACCTTCTTGCCTCAACGCTCATAGGGTTTTCCCCATCTCACTTTTCTCTAGTCATGAGGATTTATATACTCCAATTTTAATTTAAAGCAGTAACTATAACTGCCAAGGATCCTACCTGATCCTATCATATTCCTTTAAGCCCACAAAGGTATTAACCATTATATAATCCACCATCATCAGTGCCTGAAGTTCTAACTGCCCATGCTTAGAAGCAGTGTTATGAACAAAAAGTCATCCATCCTTCGGGCTTCAACTACCCTTGACAGAACTACCACCTTCAACTATCCACATTCAAGTCTTATTATAAATGTTAAGTAGCATATCCCTACTCTGGTAAGAGTAGTTATCACTTTGACAATGGGATAAAGAAATTCTTCTACTGAAATTCAATAAGAATTCCCAAAATCACAGTTTCAATCTACAGTCCTTCTCCTCAAGGAGTAAATGAATATAACAATACCTCCTTACACGACTTGCACATGAGCCCAAATAGGCCAAGTGTTGTAACCATGCTCTGATACCAATTTGTAAAACACCCACGATGGGGCATAATTTTTTTTTCTTTTCTTAAAGGACAAATTCTCCGTTCATGGTTTCTAATTTGGAAAGTTGGGGAACCAGTCTGACCTCCTGATCAAGGATCTCCGATTCTGAAGCCAAATGACTCTCTGAGACCCTGATGGTCTCTCTTTGAAATTAAATGAAAACCCCTTCGACTTCCAGGTGTAGGTCTAATGGTACCCGCGACCTTCCCCTTCGCGCTTACGAAATCCCAGAGTCTGGGTGTTAGCTCCTTTTCTGATAAGCCCCTTCCATGATATGACCTTGGGCGATGGCCTTACGTAACCACGTGATCGCAGGCACAACCAAGGGTGGTTTGAAACCAAACTACTTTTTGCCCTGCAATTCACCTTGAGCCTCCACGTGTCCTTTCTCCAAAACCATGGTCTGGATTGCAGCCCGCCCTCAACTTTTAAAAGTTCATGCACCTTCGGTCTCTGCAATGCGATGGGACTGTTGATATCATGACCTTGACAGTGCTTCAAAATTGACGGCTTAGATTTATCCTTTTCAAATCTATGGATCAGATCTAAGATTTCAAAATCAACAGCTGTGATTTATTTCGTGATTCGGGTTTTGGGAGTTTAAACTCTCAACTTTCGCTTCCTCTGTCGGTAGCTATCTTCTGGAATGGAAGATCTACTGACACCTGTCCTCAACAAACAAACAATTTTGATGAGCTTCGACTCTTCGACCTTAAGGGGTTCTTTCTCCTTCATTCACCCCTTTCTCTTGGAGTACTCCGTACCTGGAGTTGTATATCAGACGCCATGCGTCTACTTTGATCAACAGTCTATATCTTCTCTCCACAAACACAAATCTCTGGAGTGAATCCTTCCAGAGTGTCAGATATTCTCACACCTGTCCTCTCCAAATAAACAACCCTAGTCCTCTTCGGGACTTCGACACTTTTCAACCAAGGCCAAGTCAATGGTCCTTCGACCTCCTCCTCGATCAACGATCGAGATCTCCTTCGGGACTTCGACGCTTTCACCCATTGCTTTCCTCCGTAGTGCTATGTACCTGGAGTTCTAGATCTGGTGACACGCGTCCACCTTAAAATCAATGGTTGTTGTTCGCTTCGGGACTTCGGCCTTTGGCAATTTCAAATCCCAGTTTCTCAATGCTCTGCTTCTCCCAGAGTGTTTATTCTAGAGTTCACGATCTTTCGCCACGTACGCTCTAGATCTTACGGTCCAGATTCTCCTCGGTTCTTCGGCTCTTCGGGCTTCGGGAGTTTCAACTCCCCACTGGAAGTCTCGAAGTGTTTTTCTTGAAATATCTGATCTATTGACATGTGTATTCTGTCGGCCAACGGACATGATCCACTTCGACTCTTTGGATCTTTGGGCTTCAGAAGTTTCAATCTTCTACGCTCTCGTTTCTTCCGAAGTGCATTCACTTGAAGATTCCAATTTATCGACACGTACCTCTCCTGGAGATCAACGAACATGACCTACTTTAGGTCTTTACTTGGAGTCCATAGACTTACGCCACTTTTCCACTGGATCAGAAAGTTGACATTTAATTCCGATCTTCGGATTTCTCAAACCTTAACCTTCTCCTTCCTTCGAAGTGTGTGGATTTGTTCCACGTGTCCCTTTGAATCGGACTGCTGAAATTCACTTCAGATTTTCGGAATTCGTAAATCTCAACTGTCAACCTTTTCTCCCTCCTGAAGCTCATGATCTATCACCACACATCTCTCTAGATCTGATGATCTAGATTCACTCTAGACTTCGGGTTTTGGGAGTTTCAACTCTCAACTGAAACCTTTGAAGTGATTCTTCTTGGAGCCTCAGATCTGTTGACACGTACCTCCCCTAATGACCAATGGTCAAGATTTCCTTCGACGATTTCAAACTCTCCTTGACCACAAGCTCTCGCTCAGGGGTTGTGGATCTTGCGCCACCTATCCCTCTTGGTGATGAACGACCCCACTTCACTTCGGGACTTTGGGACTTTGGCCAGTCAACCCTCCTGTGCATAAAAAGGTTAAAACTCGTGCACTTTACCTTAGATCGGATGACTATCGTCCCCTTGCACTTAGATTTGACGGTTAGGATCTGTTCCCTTCTCAACGCTTCTCCTCTGCTTCCCTAGACATTGATCTAACGGTCTAGGCTTCTCCCAACTTGGAAGAGTTTTGTAGATGTTCAAGGCCTTATCCTTCATTCTTCCTGCAATCTAACAGTCTAGGCTTCTCCCAACTTGGAAGAGTTTTGTAGATATTCAAGGCCTTATCCTTCGTTCTTCCTGCAATCTAACGGTCTAGGCTTCTCTTAACTTGGAAGAGTTTTGTAGATGTTCAAGGCCTTATCCTTCGTTCTTCCTGCAAGCCTGACTATCTTGGGTCTGGCATTTTCTCTTGAAAACGTTATCTCTTCTGAGATTTTTGATTCTCTTAGACTGACGATACCGAAGAACTCCGTCACCCCGTGAATTTCCTAAGGTGCTCACAACCATCCCCATCGCAACTATTCAAGGTCTGGTGATCATGATCTGACCAATACCGAGGTGTCTGCCGATTGACGGTTCACAGTAATTGCGGGGCCCCAACGTGCGTGCTCTTTATCAGATAGATCGACCTCCAAAATTTTGAAAGTGATCGCTCGACTTTGGTCTGATCCTAGTTGTTGATATTCCATCCCCAACGAGATCAATGACATGGGTTGATTGTGGGCCATGAACTATAAGGTCCACTAAATTCACCTTTGCACTCTGCAATGATTCCCAACCGTTGATTAAATCGAGTGACTGGTGTTTGATTTGGTAACTCCAGTGAGTATTTGAGTCTATATGATGACCAGGATGGCCTCTGCTCCCGTTAAATGACTCGCATCCATCTCTTCTTTCATATTCTTAAGTCATGGGCAGTTCTGGTAACTTGACTATTGTCTACCTCCTAGATCTAACAGTTGGGATGGTTCTCGGGAATCCTCAGATCTAAGGTTCAGAGTTAACTTTGGGACTTTGGGGATTCTACCTCCCTTACGATGAACTCGCTCAATTCGCTGAACTCCTGAAGTCCGAATGACTCCAAGGGTTAACTCCCACACTTTTTCCCATATCCAACAGTCGCAACAGATCGTGGATTCTTCCAAACAAGGGAACCTTCCCTTTCGATACTTCAACCTCACTACTCTTCCTGAGATTTGTTATCTCTGAAGAGCTTAAGAGCTTTGCGCTCTTTCTCTTAAACTTAACACTTGGAAGAATCCTTCTGCGCACCCCTTACGCTCATTCGTCAACTCTAGAACTTAAGTGGTTCTCTGTCTATGCCTGCCTTGCAGAGAGCCTATGCATATGTGCACTATCTCTCCTGAGATTTAACAGACTCCCTCCTCCAAGGGACTCATAACGACTAGGAGTGTCAACATGTGTATGTGAAACTGTGCCCAAGGTCGACGAACTCACTGTTCGTGGATCTAGCTTAAGCCACCACAGGGCGCAAGCATTTACGAATACAAAACATGTCCAATCCATACTTGCTTAAATACACAATTTAAAAAGGAATAGAGTGATACAGTATAACCATTAAGAAAAAATACACATTCCTGGGTCCTTCACAGTATACCCCATTTCATTACATAATTACAACTCAATTTCACAGAGTATGAGAATACTTATCTATTACAAGTTGCATTCAACCAACTGACTGTGGGTGTGCTCCTTTCCACCCAACCATAGGCTTAGAGGTATTCATTCTTAGTACTCTAGCCACCTCCATGCCAAGCCATGCCAAGACATGATATCACTAGGGAATCTATGCCATCTCTCAGAGAAACTCTCTCTGTCATAGTGACCCTGTGAGGTTTATCGGATGCTTCCTCAACATCAAGCTCACGTTTGAGTTCTTCGGGCCATGTTCTCAACACTTCCTTTGGGTTCACACATCTCTCTTACAAGCTTGTGTTCTCCTCTCGTGTCCCTGTATGTATCTTACCTTCCCTCCTGTGGAAGGTTTTCCGACCTGTCCTGTTCCTTCTGTCATAAGGAAGCTCGGGTCTGTAGGTCTCTGTGGTACTTCTAGCTGACATCCTGCAGCTAGACCATGTTTCCATTCATGGGGGTGGTTGATGATTCAACCATTGGTTCTTTATTCATTAACTGATTTCTTTCCTCTAGAGATATCATGGCTCATACTTCAAGGCTTCACCCCCAACAGTCAGTTATGGGCAGTTTAACAATAATACATTTACATTGTCCACATGCCTTAGCATGGTAATCCTATTTTAAGATTAATTACAAGTTAGGGGAAATAGGGTGTTACAATCTCATTATAGATTTAAGCTACAAAAGCTTTGCTCATATCAAAAAACAAACATCACCACTGTGTTCGTGGTGTCAAATTACCTAAAAATGACCATCTCCACGCCTCGATCCGAGTCTAGAATTTTCTGACCCAAGAAAAATCTTGCCTCGATTTATGTGCATGCACCTGCAACTAATGACTAGACTCTATCTCAAAATACATGCCTCTGTCTCGAAATTTGTGCCAATTCTGTATGACCGTGCCCTTGATTCTCCTCCCTCGTACACTAGCCGAAACCCCCTTCTATAATATAATGTGGGCAGTTATGCAATAAAGGGTTGGTTGGCGCATTGGTTAGTGGATACTATATAAAGACTTTGGTTAGGCGGAGGTCCCAGGGTCGAACCCGTGAGCCTCCCTTTTTAATGATTGTTATAACCAATTTTTGGCGTGTTGCTACATTTGGAAAAGATACGACTAGAATGGTGGACTGGTGGAATATGTCACCGATCTGGTGGAACCACCGCCAGATTTGGCGGTATATATATTATATTTTATTTTAAATTTTTAGTTTTTGGGCATCATTGGGAATTTTCCCACTGCCAGGTGGCAACCCATGATTGGACCATGTGGCATCCAATCATTGGCCCACGTCACCTCATTGTACAACAAGATTTCCATGCCACTTTGCCGTGTGTCGTATGGATCCCACATCCACCTACCACATAGTGTACGGATGCCACGTGTCTTGTACAAACGACCACACTGTATATTTTCATTGGTCCACATGTCGGCCTGAAAATTCCAAAAATGACTGACACATGGCAGCCTCAAGTGCTGCCACATCATCATGCTGATGTCATGCTGACATCATCATGACATGTGTCACCCTCTGTGCTTGCCACATATGTTGTATGGATGATGATGTCATATGTACTAATGATGAAGTCATCAGTACAAATGCTGATTCATCCCTGCTGACTAGGCTAGGTTGACCAAAACTTTGACCACAAATATCTTTCGATCCGTAACTCCATTTGACGAGTCGTTTGCACCGTTAAAAATCTTGAGATGTGTTCTTTATGATAATTCCATTTTTACTGGGTTTTGGGAACTTTGAATGTTTTTCCCTTTCTCTGTCTACTGGATCCATTTTGAGCGTCATAGGTTGCCTCTACGAGTTCTGAGTTGTTCTTAGCCTTCTCTGGATCCTTTTTGGATCAATAGATCTAGCTAAGAAATAACACACACATTTGCAGAGAGAAATTGAGAAAGAAGAAGCAAGAGAGAAAGAATGGAAGAATTCTCATTAACCGAATGAATAATGAATAATTTACACATGATATACTCTGTATAACTCAACCAATGCACACTGGAGGAGAAGCTAATGCACCATAGTGCTGGTCTAGAGTAATCTGGACACACACCAAAAATTACGGGAGTAAACTGCCACCTAGTCTAGTCTAGTCTCTCGGGTAGTTACGGGAGTGAACTGCCACCTAGTTGAGTTAACTAGTCTATCAGTGTTCAGTTAACTGACTGAAACAGAGTGAAGTGAGGAGGAGATCAGGGAATCATGGCTAATGCACTAGTCTAGTGATGATCCCAAGGACAATGCACATTAGCTAGTGATGATCCCAAGGACAATGTGTATTAGCTGGTGGTGATCCCAATGTTGCATGGTGACAATACCAATGTAGCATATAGACTCCACTCAACTGATCAAACTGAAGTGAAAACTGAAAAGAATATTCTCCCTAGAGGAATATTCTTCCTAAAATATAGGAGACTGAATAATGACTAATAAACAAGGAAAAACCTTAGGAAAAATAAATCCTAGGTGTCTGTGAAGTAACTCCAACACTAATTGATTGAAGATATTTGATCTCTTATTGAATAACAAACTGAAATATAAATATATACATATTTCAAACTATCTACAAGAAAGAGATTAATTCAAATTATCATAAAAGTTATCTTTATGACAGAGGATTTTATTTTTTTCTTTAAGAATGTAAGGTATTTTTAATGAAAGTAAAAGAAATGAACTAAAACCAATAAAACTAAAAAGAAAATATAATGCTCAGGCCCAAATTCAAATAGTACATGAATTAAAGTAAAATAAACAATGTTATAAAGATATAAGTCTTTGAAACAAAAGTATGATTATATCCATTGAAAATGAATTAATACACCTATTTAAATAATTAGTACAGACTTATAATCCCAACAATAATTCATATACATACTAATCACTGAAATGATGTGTCAAATAGAAATGAAATTGATCTAATTTTTTAGCAGTAATTAACTAAATCAATTTGCAATATTGTCAACACATAATCCAGACAAGACTTTGATTTAAAAAATGAACACTCGAATATTAGTAACAATACCAAATACCGATTTCTTTTATTAATATTCAAAGTCATAAAGAGATTCAAAATAATGTGTCAAAACAGAGACTTGTACAACGATGCACAAGCTTTGTTCTTCTTTCAAAAAACTGAAACTCCCCCCTCTCTAATTGTTTTCCCTTCACTATTTTATATTGAAGGAATTCAAAAACGGAAATTAACTTTCATAACCATAAACATTTATCCATTTAGAATGGGAAAATAACAAAATTGTTTAATTCCCCAAACTAAATTAACTAAGTACATGAAATAAAAAACTACTAACTATTTAATTTTAGAATTCTATCTGGAAACTAATTTTCCCATTTCTCGTATTTTCCAGGACATTCCTTTTACACCTGTAAAACAAAAGAAACGAAAAAAACATAAGTTAATAAAACATAAAAGCAAAAATTAGAGTTGCCACATAATTTGAAATTCTGTAGCTACTCTTTTATTAATTAAAGTTAACAAAAATACAAACTAAACTAAAAAATGCTAAACTCATACCAATAACTAAAACATTTTTATCATTGAGTGTTACTGAGAATGGTCTTGAATTTTGAATTAACGAAAATATTAACTCCTGGTGAGTTAATGTTAATTTCTTTTTTCTTTTTATCTTGTTTAGAACCTCGAACCTGTCTTCTCTGGCTATTGATCAAAGCTTTATTTTCTGACCTAAGATGTTGATTTTCTAATTCCAAATCAATTATATTAGCCCGTAACACTGGAATCACTGAATAATATTTGTCCTTCCAGAAGGAAACCTCCAGATTAGGATCGATTTCAATTTTCTCCTTCTCTTTTTCTTTATCAACTTTTTCAATTGGTTCCTATGGAGAAATGTCTTGTGGGGAAGATACTTCCTAATTTGTAACCAACTCTTCATCCTCAAACTGGATAGGAGAACTAGCTTTCAAATTTTTCCTAGATTTATTTATGAACATTTTGGATATTTTCCTTCCTTGCCTCTTGTTCATAAAATAGACTAGACTAATGTAATCATCATTCTTTTTGGTAACATGTGGGTCACATTCATATGAAAGTGAGGAAACTACGATTTTCTTGGAAGCTTCAGAAGAAACCTGAGGTGCTTCATTGAAAACACATGACTCTGGTTTAAAGTTAAACTTTACAGTTTGATTGCGAGTAACCCTCGTGGTGTTTTGCTAAGGAGTAGAAACTTGTGGGTAGGGAAAAACAATATCTTCTACAGGATTTGGGGTTTCAACCTAAGAAAAGTGAGATTGTAATTCTGCCTCAGAATTTACTTGAAAATTATTTATTTTCACAAACTTTTCCCAAGAATCGTCATTCTGTTCTAACTGAAATTCAATAAGAATTTTCACTAAACTGTGATGAAAGACATTTATTTCTGAACTGAGATTCTTTCTCTGATAGAAATGTGCCATCTTAGAAAGGATTTTAAGCAAGAACACCGACATGTTTAATTCATAATCCATGAATACCATTAAAAGAGGAAAGTGATAAATAAAGAAAATGCTATATCTTCCCTCACAGGTGATAAATCCCTTAATAAATAATAAGAAAAAATGCCATTTTTCTTTAATTGAAGATATGGGCACACCTTTGTAATTTTACTTGGATTCGGGAGAAGCCAGGATTTTAGACCAAGGAATCTCCTTCACCCTTTTGGTCTTAGACCAACATTCCCATTTTAATGGAAATTTAGTCACCGTGGATATTAATTCTTCATCTATATGTAATTCTATATCCCCAATTTTAGCGTGTTCACCATTGAAAGTTTGTGCGAAATATTTGGTGACCTACGCATTGTAACCATTAAACATGTGCATAAATTTTAACCAACCAACCCTCTCAAAAGTTGGAAAATAATATTCCTAAGCTTCAATAAGCTCGACATCGGGTTCAACTCTAGAAATCATTCCCATCTTGATAGTTTACCACACTACAATTCAGAAAACCCTCATAAACAAAACCTGATACACTCTCGCTTACAAGTAAATGAAAACAAAGCTTCAATACTTGAGTCAAAAACTTATTTCGAGGAAGAAACACCATAGGTAATAATTCACGAATACGGTGATGCAATGAAAAACTACAAGTGGAAGTGAATCAATGAACTTCAGGAAAGGAGGAATGTTTGTATGCAGTTTGAAAGGACCTTGATTTAATTTTCCATTAAATTGATTTTAATTTATGATCATCGGATCATGCCTAACACATCACAACAAAATATTTAAACAAGTATTATGGATCATGGGTATCATGATAAAACACAGTTATGAGAGGATAAGTAGGATTTCGTAGATTATGGTCTATTATTTTTAGAACATTGGTTTTTAGAATCAATAATATATCAAAAATTGTAGCTTGCCAAATATTGTAGCTCGCTAGAATGTATGTAAATGAAAAGAAATCATAAAGAATATGTGAATTGGAAACATTTGAAAGTCAAATTTTTTAATCAAAACCTTTATGAAATGAGAAATACCCCAGCAATAAAATGTTATTAATGATTAAATGAAACCTCAAAGAAGTTGGGAATATGGCCAAAACTGACAAAATTGAAAACAATGTTTATGTAAAATAAATAAATAAATAAAATTATTTTTTCAAAAAGGAAGGGTCCCAAATTTATTTATAATACACAATTTGGGAGGTTGTTGTTTTCTACAAAAAATGGCGACACACTACCGAAACCAACTATCTTTGTATATAAGACAAAGGAAAATATATCAGATCATAAGAAATAAGAAAATTTATGAACTGTAGATAAATTATATTTATGACTAGTTTGTAAAAGATAAGAAAATAAAACAGTACTAGCACTCTTTATCTTTATCTCATTGGAGGGAATAAATGGTGTTTATTAATCTTGTGACTGGGAAATGAAGCTTCTGATTTGACTATTAAGTAAATCCTATTCGTTATGTAAGAATTGAAAATTTTAACTCATTGTACCCAATATTGCTTTGCTGCCAACATGCCTGTTCAGTACCCTAGTGAAGTTACCTTAATATCATATAATCCTTTACCCATTGCCAACACACCTGTTCAGTACCCCAGTGGGTTAGAATATACTTCCAATGTCCTCATTTTATTTATTTAAACTTTAAACTTCCATCTTTTGTTCATGACTTAGTGATTGCATTTGAGCAATGCCGAGAATAGAGGAGGGGTGATATAGAGAGTTATTTATTTATTTATGAACATGGAATGAGAAATAAACTGTTTGTCTTATGATATGCCATTTTCCAATCAATTATTTTATTTCAAGGGAAATAATATTACCCCAAAGAGACTTTGTTGAAAAGTATTTTCCTTGTTTTTAATTCTTTATAAAGATAAACTAGACATAAGATTTATCCTTTGAATTTAAATAAATTTTCTCATTTCAAACAATCTAAATTATTTTCTCTCTGTACTAAAAATAATTTCAAAGACAACTAATTAACAGATGCATCCAATTTTTATATCAGATCAAAAACAAAAATGATAATAAAAAAACAAAATGAAAGAAAGAAAATGACAAAATTCAAAAAATATACATACAAAAATATTTACAACTATTTACAAGGATTGAAGTATGTTTTAGGAAAAATATTTTTTGAGGATTAACCCATTCACATGAAAAGACTCCTCTATGCCTTCAAGATTTTGCAAAATAAAAGTAGAAGGACCAATTTTCTGAGCAACCTGAGAAGGACCTAACCACAACTTTTGAAATTTCGAATGTTTACCTTTTTCTTCATGGGCTTTGTCCCATTTCAAAACTAGGTCACCAACTTCAAAATCTTTGTTACCAAAAAGTCTATTATCAAACCACTTCTTAATGATTATTTGATGGTTAGCAAAAGTATTCTTAGCTTTATCCCTCACTTCCTCTAGTTTGAATATCTGATTTCAGATTTGTATGATATTGAAGACTAGAGCAAGGTTGTTCATTAATGGACTGTACTAAATCTAGGGATGCTATAAAAATATTTGGTGGAAGAATAACCTCTTTACCATAAACTAAAAGGTAAGAGGAAGTACCCAATGATTCTTTATAAGTAATTCAATTTTCCCAAAGTGCATAGATCAAGGCCTTTTGCCAATTTTTGTGGTTATTACTGATAGTTTTCTTGATAATTTTAAAAAGATTTTTGTTCGTTGATTTAGCTAAACCGTTACCCTGAGGATAGTAATTAACATAATTTTATTTTTATTTTAATTCCCTTATGAAGTGAAAATTTCATAAGCATCAGAGTAGAAAAATATGATGCATTATCAAAAACTAATGTGCTTGGGAACCCAAATCTTGTAATAATAAATTGACCTAATTTCAAGGGAATGGCTTCCACCTATTTTGTAAAATAATCGGTGGTGGTAAGAATATACCTATGTTGCTTGGAGAAATTAGGAGAAAATTCACCAATAATATTGAGTCCCCGTTGTTCAAATGGGTGTTCAACAATGATGGGCTGCAAAGGTAATGCTAATTTCTTTTCTCGTCCAACTGAAGTTTGACATATTTTACATTTTTGAACATATGCATGAGAATATTTAAATAAAGTCGACCAATAACAACCTTCAGGTAAAATTTTGTGTGCAATTGTATCAACTCCAAAATGACCACCTGCAGGTTCGTCATGCAAGTCAAATAAAACTTTATCAACTTCTTGTTTTTCTAAACATATAAGTAACATTGAATCGTAATTATTTCTGAAAAAGAACATTATTGATAAGTTTATATTGTGTGGATTTTATTCTCAGAGCATGTTTCCTTTTAAAATCCAAATGAGAAGGTGTAGTTCCATGATTAAGATAATAAACTAAATTTCAATATTGTGAATCAGGAATATCAAGAGTAACACATACATGTTGTATATCTTCAATGACCTTTACCTTATCCACATTTTCAGATATAGTATTAATGGTTTCAGTTAATAACTTGTATAAACCTTGACCTCGTACAATCTTTGCAGGTTTGATCTATAAATCATATTCTTGTAATGATGTTACCCAATTTTCTCTCTTATCCCCTAAATATTTTTGAATGAACAAACTTCTGATTGAGGGATGTGGAACTATTACCTTGGTATGAGATTTGATAAGGAAAGGTTTGAAATGTTTGATGGATTTGAAAACTGCATAAGCTTGCTTTTCAACATCAGTATAATTTAATTCTTCTCCTTGCAATGGTGAACTTTCGAAAGCAATAGGTACTTCTATGTTTTGATCATTTTTTTGTGATAACATAGACGCGTAATATTTTTCAAAAGCAAATGGATAAAAAAATAATTCCTTATCATAATTAGGAGAGAGTAAAGAAGGCGCTTGAATGATCGTTTGATTTATAGAATTGAAAGCCTCTTTCTCAATTACATTCCACTTGAATACCATGTTTTTTCTTATCATATGTTGCAAGGGTAAGTCTGTTTCTGTGAAATATGGGATAAAACGCTTCACAAAATTAATTTGTCCAAGGAAAGATTGCATAGATTTTTTACTATGAGGCAAAGGAATTTCAGAAATACTTTTAACTCTAGAAGGATCAATTGAAATTCCTTCTTTAGAAACTATAAATCCCAGAAGTTTACCTTCTTGAAGAGAAAAAAATGATTTCTTAGGATTTAAATAAATTCCATACTTTCGACATCGTTCAAAAACTTGTTTAAGATGAGAAATATGATCTAAACGATTATTAGAATAAATTGTTATGTCGTCCAGATAAACAACAACAAATTTGTTGATTAAACCATGAAAATAAATATACATAGCTCGTTGGAAAGTTGCACCTGCATTGACTAAACCAAAAGGCATCTTTTGATAAGCGTAAGTTCCCCATTTAGTTCTGAAAGTAGTTTTGAGTCTATCATTATGATGAACTAATACTTGATTATATCTGGAAAATCTTTCTAAAAATGATATCATTTCAGAACTTGAGACTGATTGAAGAATTTGCTCCATAGGAGGTAATATAAACTTATCTTTTTCGGAAGCTCTGTTTAGGTTTCTGAAATCAATACAAATTCAAATATCTCTGTTCTTTTTCCTTACAGCCACAAGATTTGATACCCACTTGGAATGTCTTACTAGAAAAATGATCTTTTCTTTAAGCAATTTATTAAGTTCATTTTTAATTTGGGTTTCAAGATTAGGATGAATTTTCCTTAACTTTTGTTGAACTGGTTTTTCCTCTGAAAGCATAGGAATGGTGTGTTGAATGATAGATGTATAAAAAAATTTTAGGTCATCATATGACCATGCAAAAACATTCATGTATTTCTTAAAAAGCTTTATGAAAGATGTTCTTTCAAAAGGAGAACAACCTAATCCAAGATTGACATTTTGAGGATTTTGATTTGTTCCTAGATTAATAAGTTCCACAATCATGGTAGAACTTTGTATTTTATGATTTGCGGGTTTTTTAAATGCATCTTTTAAATCATAAATATCTTCTAATTTTATAGTAGATTTAGGAACAATATTTTCAGATTTAATTTTATCCCTAGGAGAGGATTTGTTTAACTCAAGATCATGTGATTCTTCGTCAATGATATCATTTTCATATGTTCCCTCTGAAGAGATAAAATTGATTATATCAACATTGTCATTAAAGATGCCAATTTGTTATGTTATCAAGAACAAAAGGTCAAAAAATTAACTCAATAGAGAATCTATCTGGAGAGAAATCTTCGAGGGAATAAGTCTAGAAGCTGCGTTTGCCAATAGATCTGCACTAGTATTTTTCATTCTAAATATAGAAACAATATTAAATGCAGAAAATTTGCTACTGATATCTTGAGCCAATTTCTGATAATGTTTCAAATGACTAGAAATACAATGGATTTTATTTTTTACCTGTTTAACAATGATTTCTGAATCACAGAAAACCAAGATATCCTGCACATTCACACTGATTGCCTTCTTTAGAACCCGAATTAATGCCTCATATTTTGTGGTTTTATTAGTACATTGGAATTCCAATCTGCATGTTAACATAGTTTTTACACCATCAGAACTGATTAAAATGCAACCAGCACTAGCACCATCATTAGATTTAGACCCATCAAAATAAAGTTTCCAAAATGGATAATCTACATAATTATCTACAAAATTAATACAATGAGAAGAATCTGTTTGAGAGAAATTTTCAATCTCCGAGCTTTGATCCGTAGGTTGGAAAGGAGAAACCTACGCATTAAAATTTCCAAAATAAGAATCAATAGAGCAATTCCCAACAATGATATTAGCAAAAGCCACAGGTTCATTATCTCCATCTAAATCTGTCACATTATGTTTCATATGTTTTTCCCTATTGACACGGATTTGATTAGGTTTCCCATTACATGGAAGCCAAAAGTGAGACCAATCAGTTGAGAAATATCCATGAATTTTTTCAGACCAATATCGACTTAAAACTAATCCATAAGCATCTGGAATATCAACAACGCTAATATATATTATTTGAAAAACTTTAGAATTAGATGATAATCTGATTAACACATCCTTCAATTCTCCAAGAACTTTTACCCTTGCTCTATCTAATTGAACAATTTGAATAACTGATTTCTGTGGTTTTTCATTAATATGAAGACAAATTGAATAAGGCATTATATTCGAAGATGCACCTGAATCAACCAAACAATTATGCACATTTTTATTAAAAATTTTGAAAGTGAGGAGAAATGGAGGAGTATGTGATCTTGATCTATCACCTATAAGAATTGAACCAATATCAACTTCAGAAGATAAAGTTTGAACTATTGAAACTTTTTTCTTTATTTTCTACTATAGTAGATTATGAACTTGTATTATGAGAAACTCCTAAAGCCCTTAATATACTATTCTTTTGAGATTTTAATTTACTTAGTTCATAAATGGAAATATTTTCCCTGGTCTTTTTCATATCTTCTATAATATCATAATCAATTTTTTCAGCAACAACAATACTTTTTGATACTGACTTCTTTGTACAGGTTGAGTATTTGCTGGTAGATCAATATTAGAAGTTGGATATGTACTTTTACTTTGGGTTTGAGCATCAAGAAATTCTGCTGTATCATCTTCATAAAAAATTCCATTAATATCCCAAACTACATTAGTATCTTTAACTTCTTCATTATCCTCTCCTTCTTCTTCATCAACATTAACTCCTTCTGAAGTTTGGCCACTAGGTGGAATCTGTGGATTCTTTTTGAAAAATGGCCTGAATGGTTTATTTGAAACTTCAACTAGTTTTCCTTTAACATAAACTATCTCATTTGTTAATGTTTTCATGAATTTCTATATATTTTCCATATCAAAAGCATCATTATCTTTCCTTTCTTCTTTGATAATTTCTTTCTTGGTTGTTATAGAAGATATTGAATCTTCACTTGGATATTTACTTGGAATACTATGTATTTATTTTTCTACATCTAAAGCTTCCTTCATTGCTTCAGACAAAGTATTTTTACTTGCATGTTTAACAAACATAGTAATGGAAAATGGTAAAGCAGAGGAATACAAATCAATCTGAATGTCTAAACTAGGTTTGGATGTTTCAGACATTTTATTGAGAAGTGATCCAAAAAGGATCGAGAGAATACTAAGGATAGCTCATAACTCGCAAAAGCAACTCAGGAAGCTCAGAATGGCCTTAACAAATAGAATAAGGGAAAAAATTCAAAGTTCTCAAAACTCAGTGAAAATAACATCATCACAAAGAGTGCGTCACAAGATTTCCAACGATGCAAACAAATCATAAAACAGAGTTACGGATCGAAAGATATTCGAGATCAAAGTTTGGTCAACCTAGCCCAGTCAACAGGGGATGAGTCAACATCCGTACTGCTGACGTCGACATCAGTACGAATGACGTCAAAATCCATACAACATACGTGGCACACGCAAGAGGAGACATGTGTCATGATGATGTCAACATGGTGATGTGGAAACACTAGAGGCTGCCACGCGTCACTCATATTTGGCATTTTTGGGTCATTCCGTGGACCAGTAAAAATGCGCCACGTGGAAGTCCATACAACCACATGGAAGAATGTACGGTGACGTAGAAGGTCATATGTTGACGTCGCAGGTGATGGTACAATTGGTGATGTGGCCCAATGGTTGGTTGGCACGTGGCAGTGGGAAAATTCCCAATGACAGCTCGAGAATGAAATTTAAAAAAAAATATAAAAGATTGGCAGGTCCCCCAAATCCGATGGAACCCTACCAAATTTGGCGACCAACCATCATATTTAACCACTACTAAGATTGGTGGAACAACCAAGTACTAATATATACATATGTTACAATGAACAACCCAAAAGGGGAGGCCTGTGGGCTCGACCCCATGATCTCCCCCTCTATCAATGCCTTAATACATGCCCCACCAACCAATAGGCCAACGACGCCCATTGTTTACAAATCCCAGAAAGTATATTTAAAAATTGCATCCGCCCAGTGCTGAAGAGGGAGGTGCATGAGGGTATGAACGACACATTTTTCGAGACATTTTTATCAACATTTATTGCAGGTTATAGGGCACAAAAAATGAGACAGAGTTTCTCTTGGGCCTGGGAGTGCTAGAGTCGGATTGAAGCGTGGAGACAATCATTTTTGGGTAATTTGACACCACGAATTCAATGATGTTGTTTGTTTTCTGATATGAGCAAAGATTCTGTAGCTTGATTCTAGAATGAAGTATACTCATGTATTTTTCCAAATTCTTTTGATGAGTTAATAAAAAGGCATACCCATTTGAGAGTAGGACCCAAAGACGTAGTCCACCAGGGACAAACTCCGTTATCAAGTTTTTGTGTTCATATTTGATGCTTATGTCTCTTCATTATTGAGTTTTTCCTTCTTTAATGATACACTTTAATTTATGCTCGTTTAATGCAATTCTATATAAGTCACTTCGATGAAAAGATCTTGGATCATGTTGGTATTAGAGCAGTCATCTTTGACTTGAATTGTTGAGTGTGAATTATTACTAGGTCCAATAATAAGCAAGGTGAAGGAAATATTAATACTTTCAATCTCGAAGTTGGTCATGCATCCCGAAGGAAGAAAATGGCAGAAGAGGACAAACATTATGAACATGAGAAAAACTTCCATATGGTCTTTTATTGTACGACAGAAATGGTCGATTGAATGTATGGAGACTACGAGAAGAGGATGAAGAAGAAAGGGAAGAAAAAGGAAGCACATGCTGATGATGATTCTTTGGAAAAACAAGGGGTTGGAGGAGACCCTACTGAACCTCCATATTCACCATCAAGTTCTAGTTCTTCTTCCTCTGAGAATTCTCATCATTCTAGCCATAAAGCCTCTTTTAAGAAACCATTATTAAAGCTTGATGTAAAATTTTATTTACCTATGTTTAATGGAGATGTTAATCTTGAAAATCTAGATAATTGGATCTGACAAGTTGAAGTATATTTCTGTGTTCAACATATTGATGAAGAGGAAGTTAAAGTGAAAATGGCTTCTATTCATTTGGAAGGCACTTCTCTCGTATGGTGGGAGAGAAAACTTTAAGAGACACGTAAGTGTGGTAATGTTCTTTCCTCATGGTCAGAATTTAAATCGGCGATAAGGAAGCAATTTTATCCATTGGTTTATTTACATAAAGAAATGATGGAATGGAAAAATATAAGACAAAGTAAAGGTCAAACTGTATAAAGTTTCACAGAAGAATTTAGGAAGAAATCTCTTGCATTAAATATTCCTTTGGATTCTTATGAAACTTTAATGAAGTATATTGGCGCACTTCACAGTTATATTCGTCATACTTTGCTATTTTTTAACCCCACCAGTATTGATGAAGTTTGTGTGCAAGCCACTCACCTTGAGAATAGGGGAAAACATGTTCAAGAAGATCCCACAAACAAACCTTCCAATCTCCCACATAAGCCATTTAAGAAGTTTAAGAGGAATGAAAACAAAATTGCCACAGTAAAGAGAGAAGAAGGAAAGCCATCTTGCACTCATTGCAAGAAAAGTGGTCATGATGATGAACATTGTTGGAAACTACATCCAAAGAAGAGACCGAAACAATTCGGTGGAAAGGGGAAGACAAAAACCATTGCTACAGTGCAACAAGATCTTGGTTCTGATTTAGGAGACGAAGGAAAGATCACAACGGTTGGATTACAAGGTAAAGATTCCCTTCATGCTAGTTCAAATTCCAATAATGAATCTCATGATGATGAACGAAAGAGGAATGAATTATTTCACATAAGAGTTGTATCTAAACACACTAACATAGATAAATTATTTGATCCAGATTCCCAAGTAAACTTGATATCTGAAGCACTTGTCAAAAACATGGGTCTTGAAACGAAACCACATCAAAATCCTTATCCTATTGGTTGGGTATGTGATAAAGAAAAACTTAATGTCACCAAACAATGTAGGGTCATATTTTCTATTGCTTCAAATTTGATTAAGTAAGTGGATTTGGATGTTGTATCACTTGATATATGTGGCATAGTGTTGGGGAGTCCTTATATTTATGATAGAAAAACAATCTTCTTTCGTCATGAGAAAAAATACCACCTTACTAAGGGGGGAGTGGAATATATTGTTAGAGCTCACAACATGAGGGTAAACACAACACTTGTTAGTGCAGGTCAAATGAAGAGACTCATAAACACTAATAAGAGATATGTACTCATGGTCGTAAGAGAGAAAGATGTCGAAACATTCGACGCTTTCCAAGGATGTGATCCTTCTCATAAGAAAGAATTAATTGATATTGTTTCTAAGTATGCTGATATTTCTAGGAACTAGATGGATTACCTCCTAAGAGGGAAATCCAACATGAAATACATATTCAACGAGATTCTCCTCTTCTTAATGTGGGCATGTATAGGATACTAGTTGCGGAGATGACATAGATTAAGAAGAAGGTACATGTATGATTGGATCAAGGGATCATAAGGCCCAACTCATCTCCTTGTGGTTCTCCAATCGTGATGGTTCCAAAGAAATATGTCACATGCTGAATGCGTGTTGATCACTGGGCCTTAAATAAAATCACAGTGAAAAATTGATACCCTCTTCCTCGTATAAATGGTTTACTTGATCATTTAAAGAATGCTTCTTATTTCACTAAGTTGGATTTGCGTAGTGGATACCATCAGATCAGGGTTGCAGAACAGGATACATGGAATACTGCCTTTAAAACCAAACAAGGATTGTTTGAGTGGTTAGTTATGTCGTTTGGGCTTTGTAATGCTCTGACAACTTTCATGTGTGTGATGAATGATGTATTTAGGCCTTTTCTAGATGATTTTGTGATTGTATGTTTAGACGACATTCTTATTTTTAGTGGGACTTGGGATGAACATCTGAGACATGTAAATCAAGTATTGGATACTTTGAAAAGGGAAAATTTGTATGTAAAACTGTCCAAATGTGAATTTCGTAAGACTGCACTTGTGTGCTTAGGTCATATTGTAGGAGGACGACAATTAAAAATTGATCCTTCCAAAATTGATGTAATTGTAAATTGGCCTGAGCCAAAAAATGTAACCAAGATATAGAACTTCTTAGGTGTAGTCCAGTATTGGAGGAGGTTGATTTCAAACTTATCCTTCATAGCTACTCATTTGCATGCCTTAACCAGTGTGAAGAACACTTTTCAGTGGGGAGGAAAGAAACACAAATATTTCGACACTTTGAAGGAAAAGATCAGTACCACACTAGTATTAGCATTGTCGAATCTTCAACAACCCTTTGAGATTGAGACAGATGCCAATAGATATGCCATGGGTGCAATATTTATGTAATATCGTAAGACTATCTGTTACCACTCTGAAGCTTTTAAACAAGCTATTGTTAACTATCCTACATATGATAAAGAGTTGTATGCATTAGTTCAAAGTGTAAAGAAATGGAAACACTACTTGTTAGGGAAGGAAACAATCATACATACAGATCACCAACCCTTACAGTATCTCCAAGCACAAACCAAACTGCAACAATCTCGAAACTATAGATGGATGGGTTTCCTAGAACAATTTCATTTGGTAATCAAGTACAAAATGGGTACAAGTAACAAGGTAGCTGATATGCTTTCTAGACCTCCTATTACTGCTTCTATTATTTTGAAGACTACTTCTTTATCTCATGATAGCTATGTGGAACAATATGCCATTGATGAAGATTTTAAAGAAGTATATGAGAAGCTAACCCATGGTGCACGGGTAGAGAACTATTTTTTGCAGGGAAAAATATTCTACCATCTTGGAAAGCTATGTAGTCCTACAAGTGAATGAGTTCATGTAATATGATAAGCTCACACTTCTCTTGTGTTTGGGCATTTTGGGGTAAGAAAAACTATGGCTCATTTACATAAATTTTGTTACTGGCCTTAAATGAAAGCAATTGTAACTAAATATGTAAAGGGGTGTGTGATGTGTTGTACTTGTAAGCCCACTAATAGAAAATTGGGGCTATACTCACCAGTACCTGTTCCATCCCATCCATGGGAAAGTATCTCCATGGATTTTGTAGGGTGTTTACCAATGTTGAAAGGGAGTCATGACTATTTGTATGTTGTAGTGGATAGGTTTAACAAAATGTGTATCTTAATGCCATGTAAAAAGCAGATCACTACTGAGCAGACTGCTAATCTCTTCTTTCAGTATGTTTGGGTTCACTTTGGGTTACCCACATCCATTATCTCGGATCAAGATACTCGATTCCTTGGGGATTTTTGGACAAGCTTGTGGAGAATTATGGACACCAAATTGAAGAGGAGCACTAGTTTCCATCCATAGATTGAAGGATAGACAGAGGTTGTAAATCGAATAGTGGTACTTTTTCTTCGAGGCTACTGCAACAAGCATCCCAAGTTGTGGGATGAAAATATACCCTATGTACAACATGCTTACAATCGAGCCTTACATTCCTCCACTCAGTGTTCGCCTTTTGAGACATGTTTTGGGTACCTACCTAAAGTTCCTTTGGACTTGATGTATGGGAGAGATGCCTATTCAAATGAAGAAAGAAATGAGGGCAGAGCCCACAAGTTCATCAAGAGGATCCAACAGGTACACCAAGCAGCCAGGGAATAGTTGGAGAAATTTCAAGCACAATATAAAGCTTGGAAAGACAAACACAAGGTTGATCATCAGTTTGAGGTTGGAGACTAGGTATGGCTTCACATCAACAAGGAGAGATTGAAGGGTGAAGGAAAGAAAATCAAGCCCATTCATTATGGACCCTTCACTATTTTGGAGAAAAGTGGTACCAATGCTTTTCGTCTGGATATTCCATTTATATGCAGATTTACTCAGTTATAAATGTAGAGAACTTTAAACTTTTTGAGCCTCCCATGATCATGGATTAGGATGAGGAAGTTTCAATACCTTCGGTGGATGAGTTTTCTTCTGAGTACTTGGATGAGTTAAAGGAAGATATCATCCTAGACAAAATAATGAGGAATTCATGTAGGGGTGATGTTGATTATCTTTGAGCAGGCCTAAAGGGAACACATCCAAGCAAGGCAAAGTGGATTGAGAAGGACAAGGTGAGGGAACTCTTCCCTCACTTATTTGTTGATTGATGAAATATTTTGGTGGTCCAAAAATATCTCAGTGGGAAATCATGATCCAAAAAGGATCCAGAGAAGACTAAGGACAACTCATAACTCGTAGAATCAACTCAGGAAGCTCAGAATGACCTCAACATATACAAAAAGGGAAAAAATTCAAAGTTATCAAAACTCAGTGAAAATAACATCATCGCAAAGAGCATGTTGCAATCTTTCCAACAACATAAATGTCTTGTCAAACTGAGTTACAGATTGAAATATATTCATGGTAAAAATTTGGTCAACCTAGCCTAGTCAATAGGGGATGAGTCAACATCCATACTGTTGACGTTAGCATCATTACATATGACATCAACATTCGTACAACATACATGACACACACAGGAGGTGACATGTGTCATGATGATGTCAACATGGTGAAATGACAATACCAAAGGCTAACACGTGTCACTGATATTTGGCATTTTCATGTCATTCCATGGACCAGTAAAAATGCACCATGTGGCAGTACGTACAACCACGTGGCAGACCATACGATGATGTGGTAGTTTTACGTGGTAGGTCGTATGTTGACATGGCAGGCGATGGTACAATTGGTTCACGTGGCCCAATGGTTGGATGCCACATGGCCTAGTCATGGGCTTCCACGTGGCAATGGGAAAATGCCCAATGACAACACGAGAATGAAATTTCAAAAAGAATATAAAATATTGGCAGGTCCACCAAATCCGGCGGGACCTCGCCAAATATGGCAACCAACTTTCATATTTAACCACTGCTAAGATTGGCGGAACAACCAAGTACTAATGTATACATATGTTACAACAAAAACCCCAAAAGGGGAGGCCTGTGGGCTCGACCCCGGGACCTCGACGTCTATCAATGCCTTAATACATGCTCTACCAACCAATAGGCCAACAACCTCCATTGTTTACAAAGCCCAGAAAATATATTTAAAAATTGCATCCAACTAGTGTTGAAGAGGGAGGTGCATGAGGGTACAACCGTCACATTTTTTGAGACATTTTTCTCAGAATTTATTGCAGTTTACAGGGCACAAAAATCGAGACATAGTTTCTCCTGGGCCTGGGAGTGACAGAGTCGAATTGAAGCGTGGAAACAATCATTTTTGGATAATTCAATGCCACAAATTCAAAGGTGTTGTCTTTTTTTCGATCCGAGCAAAGATTCTGTAGCTTGATTCCAGAATGAGGTATACTCATGTATTTTTCCAAATTCTTTTGTTGAGTTAATAAAAAGGCCTACCCATTTGAGAGTAGGACCTGGAGACGTAGTCCAACAGGGACAAACTCCTTTATCAAGTTTTTGTGTTCATATTTGATGCTTATGTCTCTTCATTATTGAGAGTTTCCTTCTTTAATGATGCACTTTAATTTATGCTCATTTAATGCAATTCTTTATAAGTCACTTCGATGAAAAGATCCAAGATCAAGAAGTTTAAGGAATCTTTGATTGAAATCTTTACTTTTTTCTTTAGGACCCATTCTAATTTTGGATAATTCTACTAATAAAATAGATGAAGACTTATCATCCCCAAATTTATTAATGAATAAATCCTTGAAAGTGTCCCAATTAGTAATGGAATTAGCTTGTAATGAGAAATACCAAGTAGAAGCTTCTCCTTCAAAAGTATATAGAAAAATTCTACATACAACGTATTCATTCTCAAAACTTATCAGATTAACAAATAACATAAATTTGTTGATATGATCATTAGTTGTTTCTTTTTATTCTGGATTAAACTTTGGTAACCATTTATCTGTATTTTTAGGTAAATTATGTTGATTTCCAGGAACATTGATTGCTCCTAGAGTTCTCCAAGGCGTTCTCGATACTCCAGTCACAATATTTGGTTGACGAGGAGGTGATGGAGGAGGATATGGAATATGAGACGTATGTAGAGGAGGAGTCGAGGGATAATTATTTCATACATTTTTAATTAAGGTTTTTCTGATCTGGACAGGAATTTGAAAATTAATAGGTTCAATACCTAACCTCTGTCTATGTGCTCTTGTAAGAACACCTAATTCTTGAATAAAAAAATATATAGAATCAGAATATCCTTGAGAAGTTTCTCCTTGATTTCTAAGATCTTCTATTCATTGTTTTATTTGTTGAAACTCTGGAGAACTAAGAAAAATGGAAGAAATATATCACTTACAATTCTTTGAATTGGAGATTCTAACTGTGTAGTAACAAAAGATATCGTGGGTGAATTTGATCTACTTGAATGGTCTTTAGTTTTGTTGGTTGTTTCGACCATTCATTACGAGATGGCCTTCCTTCTAGTGCCAAAATGTTGATAGTAAAATATGACCATGTTAAACATTTAGGAATTCACCTGGTCAGAATCCCAATTAGACCCTTATCCATTGTAAATGGCGATTCCGACTGGTTTAGGTCCGGTTACCTATAACTATCCTAATCTACAAAAAACTAAATCTAAAAAATATACACCTTCTAATTGATTGAAGAAAATTTATCTCTTATTGAATAACAAACTGAAATATAAATATATACAGATTTCAAACTATCTACAAGAAATAGCTTAATTCAAATTATCATAAAAGTTACCTTTATGAAAAATGAATTTATTTTTTCTTTAAGAATGAGAGGTATGTTTAATGAAAGGAAAATAAATGAACTAAAGACAATAAAACTAAAAAGAAAATATAATGCTTGGGCCCAAATTCAGAGAGTACATGAATTAAAGTAAAATAAACAATGTTCTAAAGATATAGATCTTCGAATCAAAAGTTTGGTTATATCCACTGAAAATGAATTAATAAACCTGTTTAAATAATTAGTACAAACTTATAATCCCAACAATAATTCATATACGTAATAATCACAGAAATGATGTGTTAAATAGAAATTAAATTGATCTAATTTATTAGCAGTAATTAACTAAATCAATCTTTAATATTGTCAACACATAATCCAGAAAAGACTTTGATTTTAAAAATGAACACTCAAATATCAATAACAATACCAAATACTGATTTCTTGTATTAATATTCAAAGTCAGAAAGAGATTCAGAATAATATATCAAAACAAAGACTTGTACAACAATACATAAGCTTTGTTCTTCTTTCAAAAAATTGAAACTCCCCCCTCTCTAATTGTTTTTCCTTCTCTATTTTATATTGAAGGAATTACAAAAAAGAAATTGACTTCCATAACCATAAACAATTATCCATTTAGAATGGGAAAATAACAAAATTGTTTACTTCCCCAAACTAAATTAACTAAGTACATGAAATAAAAAACTACTAACTGTTTAATTTTAGAATTCTGTCTGGAAACTAATTTTCCCATTTCCCGTATTTTTCAGGACATTCCTTTTACACTTGTAAAACAAAAGAAACAAAAAAAGAAGTAGTTAATAAAACATAAAAACAAAAATTAGAGTTGCTACATAATTTGAAATTATGTAGCTACTCTTTTATTAACTAAAATTAACAAAAATACAAACTAAACTAAAAAATTATAAACTCATACTAATAACTAAAACATTTTTATCACTGAATGTTACTGGGAATGGTCTTGAATTCTGAATTAGCAAAAATATCAACTCTTGGTGAGTTAATGTTAATTGCTTCTTTCTTTTTATCTTGTTTAGAACCTTAAAACTAACCTCAAACCTGTTTCCTCTGGACATCGATTAAAGATTTATTTTTTGACCTAAAAAGTTGATTTTCTAATTCCAAATCAATTATATTATCATGTAACACTGGAACCACTGAATAATATTTGTCCTTCCAGAAGGAAACCTCCATATTGGGATCGATTTCAGTTTTCTCCTTCTCTTTTTCTTTAGAAACATTTTCAATTGGTTCCCGCAGAGAAATGTTTTGTGGGGAAGATACTTCCTGATTTGTAACCAACTCTTCATCCTCAACCTGGATAGGAGAACTAGCTTTCGAATTTTTCATAGATTTATTTATGGACATTCTGTATATTTTCCTTCCTTGCCTCTTGTTCATAAAATCGACTAGACTAATGGAATCATTGTTCTTTTTGGTAACATGTGTGTTGTATTTAGATGCAAGCGAGGAAACTACGGTTTTCTTGGAAGCTTTGGAAGAAACATGAGTCGCTTCATCGAAAACACATGACTCTAGACTAAAGCTAAAATTTACAGTTTGACTGCGAGTAACCCTCATGGTGTTTTGCAGAGGAGTAGAAAATTGAGGGTAAGGAAAAACAAGATCTTCTACAGTATTTGGGATTTCAACCTCAGAAAAGTGAGATTGTAATTCTGCCTCAAATTTTACCTGAAAATTATTTATTTTCACAAACTTTTCCCAAGAATCAACATTCTATTCTAACTGAAATTCAATCAGATTTTTCACTAAACCGTGATGAAAGACATTTCTTTATGAATTGAGATTATTTCTCTGATATAAATGTGCCATCTTAGACAGGATTTTAAGAAATAACACCAAGACGTTCAATTCATAATCCATGAAGACCATTAAAAGACGAAAGTGATAAATAAAGAAAAGGCTATATCTATCCTCACAGGTGATAAATCCCTTAATAGCTACTAACATAAAATGCCATTTTTCTTTAATTGAAGATATGGGAATCCCTTTGTAATCGTACTTTCATTCGGGAGAAACCAAGATTTCAAACCAAGGAATATCCTTCACCCTTTTTCTCTTAGACCAACATTCCCCTTTTAATGGCAATTTAGTCACTATGTTTATTAATTCTTCATCTATATGCAATTCTATATCCCCAATTTTAGCGCGTTCACCATTGAAAGTTCATACAAAAGCTTTGGTGACCTGCTGTTGATGATTGAATCCATCACGACCGAAAGGACAACCTCACGAGGATGCAAACCCTCCTGCATTTTTATAAAGGTGGTACTCCTATGACCGAGATTTATAAAATGTGGGACTTTTAAAGAAGTCCGTCAAAGGAAAGTAAAACAGAAAATATAAAATATTTTTATTTTATTTTAAAAGAGAGTTCTTGAGAATGGACCAGGAAACACACACACATTCATACATTTAAAAGCAAATAAACAAAATTCCTCACATCCATCATAGTAGGGCTAAATATTTATGTTCACATGAAAACTGAAAGAAAATGATTCGAATGCATAAGAGAACTCTGATAGAGTAGCACATGGGAAACTCAAATGGAGATAATGATAGATCAAACTCAAATACTTTATATTAAAAAAAAACTTGGTTACAAAGTACAGTCGAGATTGTTCCCAAAATAGCTCTCTTGGAATTTATAAAAAAAATATAGTTCAATACATATTCTCTAAAATTAAAATGCGTTTGTCATAATGACTGGGATTGGGGCTCCCGCGGACCATAAAAAAAATATGTATAAGAATGAAGTTTGTAGAAACAAGAAAGTGGGCGACAGAAGGTAGCACAACTTGGTAAGAAGAAAAAGGAAAATATCAGTCTTCGGTTAAACCTTTCTATTTAAAGAGGTGGAGTAACTGGATGAAGTGCTTGATAAAGACATAAATATGTGATCAATATGAACTTACTATGATGGTATCTCATGGTTTGTCACTTGCTCGCTGATGTCCTTTTATGGCACTCCCTGGCAGTTACAAGAACCATCTCAACCGTCCTTTTCCCTTCATTGGTGAGCTTGTCGACAACCTTTTTGAACCACTCCTCGATGTAGCTCCTCATTGGCGCCACATTGATTTCATGCCAGATTATTATATTGAAGAGTTAACCTTCCAAGTCCCTTAGATGAATAGAAATGTTCTGCAATGCTTCTTCAATATCTTGGTTTTTAATCGAATAATCAACTAGCCAGTTTTCCACGTCATCTTCACCATATTCAAGAATGCCATAGAAATTTTCAAATGACAACCCTTTAAAGATCTCAACTTGTTCGTCAAATGCTTGCTTGGTTAATAACAATGAGTTGAGTATAAATTTCGGGTCTTGGACCTCATTGGTACTTCCATATAGATCTATCTCAGTTAGCTTCTTGAATAATTTTTCTCTTCTAGTTACGGTGATCCAGATTATTTTCGGCATGAAATGAGAGTGGAGATATAATAAAGAAATGCACAGAGATATCGCGTATATCCAATAATATAACATAAATATATCAGAGATGCAACCATAAACACAAAGATACAGTAATACATGATTTCTATTAATGAAATAAATGTACAGAGACTGTAAAAATACAGAGTGAAAGACTCGCTAGAATGGTGGTAGCTTATCTCTGAGAAGAGATGTGATGGCTACTCGCATTCGCAAGAAGATGGTTACAATGAGGCTATGAAGGAATTTTTACAATAAATGGGAATGTCAAAAGTCTTAGACATCCAAAAACCTAACCCTAGGAGATGAAGCGCCAAAAGTCATGTGGGCCCTGTTTGGGCAAGTTAGTACATCAACTTCCCGGGGTCGTAATTTTTGCATACGATCTCCGTTTTAGGCGTATGATAGCTTGTTGGAAAGGTATCATAAAGGAGATTCATTTTGGGGGCTCAATCATGACTTTAAATATAATTTAGAACCTCTATCTCGAAAAACCTTCATTTAAGCCCTCAAAATGGCCCCAGAAGTTAAAACCTGCTAAAAATAGTAAATTGCCAAAATTGGCAGAAAACTGTTTTGAGCCAGTCGGCAAAGGTGGCTGGCCATTGATATCCACCTAGATCATACGACCTGGCTACATGCTTGAACAATACCATTAAGGTCTTTTACCTTTTCCTTCCAACATGCATTCAGTTGTTTTATTCGGTTCGAAAAAGGGATATCCTCCTTTCTTCTTCTCAATTATTTTGTATTAGTAACTTTAACACCAAATGGTACAACCACATCAAGGTAGAAACCTTCCTTGTTTTTTAAATATGCTTGCAGATATTATTGAAAAGTGTGTGCTCTAGTTCCAAAAGAGACTATGCTCTTTGACATCTCCCAAGCCCCTGTTATTAATTCCATTCTTTTCTTGATATGCTTTTCCACATAGCCTCAGGCTGATGTGAGAAGGCTTTCTGATCCTTTTAACTTTGTCACAAGTGTGGTAGGCCCGATCATTGATAAATGACTAGAAATCATTGGAAGGGGCATTAAAGCTTCCTCCAATTCTTTGATTCGCTCCTTTAACCCAACATTCTTTGCTTCAAGGCATCCAATAGAATTGTCCAGAGCATTTCCAGTTGCTCGGTGTATCTAGGAAATTTGGGAAGGCTGCATGTTCCATAGGTTAATCTCTGAACGAGATCTCCCCTTCTTATTCTTTACATCTATTTTCTCAATAATCAAATTTTTGGACTCATTGTCAAAAACAACACTCTGAAATGAAAAAGAATATTCTTTGTCAAAGGTATCGATCCTAATTATTTCCATCTGAGGGTTCTATTGAGTAGTTTTCTCCAGCTAGTCGTTGTTGGGGAACACTTTATCGATGTCAATTTAAAGTTCCATATCCTCGAGGGAGAGGTCATGGATATCACCTTATCCTCGAGGTCCCTCCTCTTATTGCACAATGTTTTTTCTTTTCTTCCTCAGGGAAGTTTACGAGAATTTTCAATTTTGTCAGAAGGATGGTTCTTATCTCCTCCTCCGTCTAACGAACTGTGGGTGACTTTCTTACTTGGGTAGGCTATTGGAATGTTTCTCCGAGATGTTGTATTCTTTGGTGTGACAATCGGGGATTGGGCACTTTTCTCACCTGGACCTTTTCCTCTCTGCTTGTACGGCTCATTGGTGTTGAGTATTGTCTCCAGGTCGCCGGTGTCATGAGAGGGAGTGCTTGAGGCATTGTTTATGTCTTCATTCAAAATAGTGTTAATGAGATAATTGCTAAAACCAACAACCAATAGATGTTCTACAAAAATAACACTAGGGTCAAACCCTTTGACCTTTTCAACATGTTTTAAATTGAGGTCATGGAAGTGGGCCATGAATTCATCAATCTCGTTCATATTTCTAAATATGAAATCCTGGACTTTCCAAGGTAGAGGTGTGAATTGTTTTTTTCTCTTTTAATTGAAAAATGCAACTAGTAGGTGTACTGCCTTGCTATTTCAGCGACAAACATTTTGTCAGATATGTGGCATGGAAGGAAAGAAGGATTTTCTTTGGATCCAAAAATACTTATAACATTATAATTTTCCATTTGTTCTAGTGTCCCCTTCCTATCCAGGAACTTCCTCGCCTGGTCAAACATTCGGGGGGCATTATTTCCAAACAACAATTCTTTAAAAACTTAGACGAAATCATTAAAGACTCCATAAAAATGCTGGGAGGCCTTGTGCCTCCACAATGTTTGATACCAAAACGTTACTAGGTCGGATTCACAGTTTACCTTCTTGCACACAGATAATCTCGGGATCTCACAACAATCTAATATGACGAAAACCAAATCAAATGACATAAAAAAAAAATTCTCCTCTTGTATTGCACCAATTGGGAAGAGATTTCAATGGAAATAAACTTACCCCAATCGAAGATGGCATGTTACTTGACTGTAAAATAAAGAATGTAAAGAATCATCCGGGAGATGTTGGTCATGGTTTCTTGTCCTGTTATTCTCGTAAAAATCCATGCAATTTCCTGGAAGGGATTTTTAAATGAGCCAACTTGCAATCTTTTGATGTCCTCAGGGATGGTCGGTGGGTTCTCTAGGAATTCAGGTAAGAGGTGAAATCCATTTTCATGCTTTTTTAAGAACTCCTTGCAATCTTCACCTTTGAAGGTGATCATTGGCTCAGGAAGCCTCAACATATTACATAAAACTTGGGGTGTCAGAGGACAGGGGAATGGTCCCACAACTAGATGATCTGTTGGCTTGGAATGTATCTCTCAGCGCACTAGGTGACCAACTCCTTACAATAAAAATATTATGGGACATACCATGCACGTGAAATTCCATATGTCCATATTATTTCCTTTTGGGAAGAAGGAGATGAATAATAGGAATATGCCCTGGACCACTGAAAATGCTGATCCTCGCGCCCAAAAATATTCAGTGTATCTCCATAGAACTGTTGTCGAGTTGCTGCCATAAGTCGACAAGAACTTTCCCTTGCTCTAAATGATGTTAGGAATGAATGTTGGAGGGATATGATATAATTCTTCATAAATCTCGTTTTAATGAGATTTAATAGGAGATCTCCTTGAGCCTTTCGCTTATTAATGACCATCCTTTCGAGCCTATATAGTAAGTTATTATCATTAAAAGCATAGTAAATGTGCATTGGGAAGGGCGCGAGGGTGGCGAGGACGGACGGGGGCAATATGTGACTTGATATTTTTGTGAACCCAGGAACCCACAAACCCAAGAGATCACGATGGTATGAGGCACGTAATTAGCTAAGTGTGGGATGATGCGGCAATCGAATGGATTCATGTAGGCAGAATGACACTTAGGTAGCTCGTGGAGTCCGAGGATCAAAATGTAGATCGCAAAACTCTTTGGTGCAATGTGTCTATCACGAAACATGGGAACATGAAAACTTGATCCCGTCAACCCGGGAACTTGCGATCATAGAATCAACTAAGTATAGAACAACATGGCAGCCAGTCGGACTCATGATGTGAATTTGTAGATGGAGGTGAGAAATTGTGAGTCTGCCAACCTGAGATCCATGTCACATCATGAGATAAATGATCCTTGGCCTTCCATATACTGGAAATGTTCCGAATTGGCCCTTCAGTTCCACTTGAAGGCTATAAATGGGCCAAATCCGAACTATGGAAAATAAGAGAAAGAATTCAACTTTGAAAGAAAAGTTACTCTGGAGGAATTATTCACTTCACATTGAGTCTGCATCCCTTTATCCTTTAAGTCTGAACACATTGTTCAAGCCCCAAGCTCTTCCCTTACTGATTGAGAACTCCATTGTCTCTCTTACATGGGCTTTCCTTTGGTGGAGGATTGAAGTGTAGGAGGCCCAACTAGAAGGAAATTAGTTTCTCAGTTCTGAACCGTCCCAACACAAAAGTCTATAACTTATTCACTTCTGCTAGTTATATCTTAATAGAAATACTCTTTTCTCGTCCAATTGATATCTTGAAAATACTTGAATTATTATTCCATGGGAATATTTGTTATGAATGTTGATGGATTATGCTATTGAATGTGATAACATCATATATTATCACCATATGCTTGCATTGCTTGGTTGTTGAGGACTAGTTGAAGGTATATTGCTTTGGGTCAACTGCTCAACGATGGACTTCATCAAATGTCTGGATGAGGTAGGCCTTTTATCTTGTATTTCTAACATATTTGTTTATATATCATACTTGAGAGTAGTGTTGATTTCTGCAGTCATTCCTATCTGTTGTGGTTTACCCCTAGCCATAGAGAGATTTTCCTCGTAACATAATTGGCGACCATACTGGGGAATGAATCTTCTTTTTGGGGTTTGGAGTGTTTTTCTCCTTAGATTTCTCTTGTTCATATTGAGTTTCTTGTCATATGATTGCTTGACAACCTCTGTTCACTTTGGGTCTAAGTATTTTAATCTTCTCCTTAGCCTAGCTATGTTTTGACACCTATACACGGGTTTTTGCTTGGCAGTTGCGTACATACGCATGATGTCCTTCTGTAAGCTGCGTACATACACGCTTTTCCCTTGAACAGTCACGTACATCAACCTTTGTTGCTTGATTGTTGGGTTTGGTGGTTGCTAGGTAGGTTTTGATGATTGCTAAGTCTTCTTAGGTCTCTGTAGTGACTGCTGAGTGTCTGTGGAATGACAAGAAACCTGTCTTTTGTTGAATTTTTGGGCGGTGCCTTTCTCTTCATATTTTCATTTTGATTGTCCTTGCACCTTGGGCTGGGTGTTTTTATCCTTGATATCCTAGTTCGGTTGTCTCTGTCTATACACAGTAGAGTCTTTATATCAAGTTGTTGTTTAGTCCTTGCATTTTCATTTTTCTTATATTGAAAATACAAAAATATTAGGCATTTTAGATTGATTGAAATTTTGATCTTTTGAGTCTTTGTCATTTATCTTAGTGCATGTAAAGAAATATTGCATTTTTATTTAGAATTGAAGAATTGAATTGAAAATTTCATTTTTAGGAAGCATATCGTCTATTGGAAATTGAAGTTAGGACTTTGCATTGTATTCATATTCATTTATTTTACTTGTTGAGTCATAACATCACTAGTTTCACAACCACACCTTTTGAGTAAGAAAGGCCATTAAAATTAACACTATAATTTAAAATTGATTAGTAACGATTTTATTTTCTAGGGTGCACAAAATAGCTTAGGATTTAGTGCCCCGGAATAGGATTTTGTGAGTAAACTTCTCCAAGGATATTAAATCAACATATGTGTCTAACTAAGGGAGTGGAGAAATTGATTATATAATCGGTAATATCAAGAGGCTTCGCTTACACCGGAGTTTAACAGGAGGTTGGTTGAAGGGATATCCCCCTGATACCTTCTTAGCATCAGAGATATTTCTGGGGATCTATTCATATATGGGGATCTTGCTAGTGGCCTTACCTCCGTGAGAGGCGACGCTTTCAAGGTTTTGACTTTTGCTACCCTACCCATACGGTGGACCCGACTTATGAATGTTCACCTGTGCATCGATTATACCAAGGTTTATTAGTTTCTTGACTTAGGTACCACATAGGGTACTTTCAGGGGTTATTCTATAGGTACCCTGGGTCAGATAAGGGTTGAACAACACACAACCTTTATGGAGGACTACCTCTCCGGGGGGATCTGACCATCTGGTTGTTAAGCCCACGAGGGACCTTATAACTGATTCTGATACCTCTGATATTTAGCAAGGAGTCTTATGCCCCTCTTGGGTGAGGCATACCTACTTTAGGGAGGGAGGCCCCTTTCAACCACTTTATCCTGTTTGTGTGCATATTGGCCGTTTGATTATTTTGGTGTTCTCTTTGATTACTAGTTAGCCTTAGCATTTGTTTTATATATTGAGTCTTAAGTCATCATGGAGTCGGACCAGCTTCCCCACCAGTCTCGTTGCTTATTACAGTTACCACCACATTTCGAGTCTTTGCCTCCTAAAAAGTGTAGATTTATTAAACATGGTACACACACCTCCACTTATCAGACTTGTGTTTCTACAAGGATGAGTACTGAATTGAGTCATCAAGATACTAGGAGCCATTCGACTCCCACACCTACTATAGTCAATGGTACCCATTCAACTCCTTCAACCACAATGGTTGTAGTATCAAGGGCAACTATCATCACTGCTTCTCGTCCTATAGTGAATACTCAACCTATTTCCATGAACCCATTTGGGTCTCTTGGTCACTCACCAGAATATAATGTTCAGTCCATCCCGATGGCCTCTAGTCCTTTTTCCTATGGTATGCCAAATTTTACTTTGCAGTTTTCAAACTAGATCCCAGTTGCTATCCCTAATTCTATCATTGGACTTGGGGGCACAACTCCTCCTTACACTCCATTCTCGTTTGGTGGCTCTCAAGTCCCTCAAATGACTCCTACTGTGGGAGGCATTCCTTTTTTTAAACCCAGGTCTAATCCTGTTACCTCTGGATGGAATAACCAACTTGGTGGACAAGATTTAGCTTATGGTCCATCCTTTATACCCACCTCTTCTATGATGATTATGACCAACACATTTGGCATGAAAAATCCACCCTTATCCTCCAGATTTACACCCGGAGGGGGTTAGTTTCACACCTTGGGAACCCTCAAAGCGAAGCCACTCCGGCTAGGGGAAATGTTTATAACCCTCATCAAAATGTTGCTATTGGAATGATTCCCAACTAACCCCTTATCAATCATCCTGGAGGAGGGTCTTACAATCCTGGACAGGGCCATGGTGCTTACCAGAACCCTAGATGGGTTGTGATTCCCCAAACAAAATCTTTCCAGGGAGCTTGGGGCTAGATGATGCAACACAGTCTCCCTTTTCTGTACATGCTCAACCTGCCAAACTTGTCTAATTTTATGAATGACCCTATGTTTCATGATCCTACATGGCTTCCCGTTCCCACCAAGCCTCCTTCATATATTTTGAAATTCGAAGGAAAGAATGGCGAGGACCTTGGTGATCACGTTACCACCTTTCACTTATGGTGCTCTTCAAATTCCCTTAACGATGGTTCCATTCGGTTAAGATTATTTCAATGCACCCTCATAGGGGTTTCCATGAAATGGTATATAGAGATACCTAAGGGGGCATATGGGACCTTTAGTCATATGGTGCTAGTATTCCTTAACCACTTCCAATTGCCAGTTCATTATGATGCTGACCTAGAACTCTCGTCAACCTTATGCCAAGACAAAGCCACTCATATCTCAGATCACATATAGGAGTGGCGTAGATAAAAGAGGTTGATCAAGACCTGCATACCCCTAGATTTCCTGTTAGAATGGTTCCTTAAGTCCTTACAACCTCCTATTTCGAAGGATGTTGCTACATCTGGGGTCACATCTGAGGAAGAAGCAATCTTCAAAGCCCAACAATTAGATCTTATATATGCTCAATCTAGGATGTTATACGAGATTCTTCCGGATGCACCAAGGTACAACTATGACCTTAGAGAAAATCCTAGACCTCATGCTGATGGCATTGTAGGCTCCGCCAATGTGAAATCCGCATACTCGGTGATAAGCCATTTGAAAGAGTTGTCTCTAAATCGGTCTGCAGGAGGGAAAATTTCGTCTGTGTCTTCCAATCCTATTCAGTTGGTGTATGTACATTCTGTGCAATCGTTGACCGACCCAAATGGTAACCAACAACCAAGAGGGGATAATAAGAAAGTACATAATAATAATCGTAAGGGTGGGAAAAATAATAAGAAACCCAAGGACAATGGTGATAATGAGAGGACGAATAACAATGCTAGCAAGGGAAAGAAAGAAAGGCATAAGGTGAAATTTACCTGTAAGCTTTGTACAGATGATAATATTACTCATTTATGCCCAAAATTGCGAAATCTGTGAGGCTCTTATCGCTACCACCCTCTGTGTTGACGAATCCTTTTCCACATAATCAACACATGGCCTCGAGCTCCTCAAATTATGAAAATGTGGTCGGTGGGATTCAAAACCCACCGACACAAGACATTGACTGTTTGTGCATCAATATGGTCAATTCTCAGATTAATGTAGCCTCCCAGACTTGTGAATACAATTCTACATAGACTGTACCTGGTCTATAATCTCCTCCTCCTCTGGAGACGCCCTTGTAGATCGAAAAATCAGAGCCACCACCTTGTATTCCGAAATGAGTACTCAATCACTCTACCCACAATCCAAATGGTAGAGCCGCCTAAAATTACTCTATTGTTGAGGACCTAGGTCAAACCCCTTGTGCGATGTCGGCCCTGGAGGTACTCTAGACATGTCCTTCACAAAGGAATTCCTTGATATCTATGTTAGGAGCTCCAGACCCCAGTGGATCGAAAGTTATCAAGTGTGACATCACAGATGTGAAGCCTCACTTTACTTACCATGTGGCATTCCAAATCCACATGGGTTACTTGAAGTATACCATCAAGCGTGTGGTTTTTGATGAAGGCACTGCAACATGTGTGATGTCCTTGATCTATTGTAAATCTCTCGACTCTCCAACTCTCTCTCAATTTTCGGCTATGTTGATTGCTTTTGATGGTCATTCTTTCCACCCTCACGGTATTCTTCATGCATTTCCATTTAATTTAGGTGGGAATATGGTAGAGGTGGATGTCGAGGTGGTTGATGTGCCCCTCGATTACAACTTGTTACTAGGACGCAATTGGAATTATGCTATGACTGTCGTCGTATCGTCCGTCTTCCACACTCTTTATTTTCCTCACGATGGGAAGATCATGACGATCAACTTTCCTTTGCGTATTCTATCCCCAGTGCATTTGTTGGACCATCGATCCCCGTGGTCGAAAATTCTCAACCAACAACTAAGAATATCAGTGTCAAAATGTATTCATCCCTTATGGGTACCTTCGACTTCATGGCACCGATTCACCATGTTTACGCCATGTCTAGTAGGCCTGGTTTGTTAAAGAGGTATGTTCCTTTCTGCACTTCCTATTTTAACAATCCTTAGACCCTACCTTCCTTGACTGCGTATTATGAAGGCTAGTCGCATGATGGAATGGCCATGCCACTATCGATAACAGAGATAGCGTATCAAGTTGTTCTTGACTCTTTTGTCAATCTTGATCCTATTACCTCCCAGATGGATGAAGATCCTATTTTTAAGCCTGTGTGGGTCACTTCGTCTTCTTGTTCACATGACTCCCTTGATGAGACTTTTTCCTTGGATGAAGCTATCATCGAGGCCATGAATGGTTCTGACAAACCTTGGGATGATATGCATCATCGCTCTTATTTTCTCCCAGAGCTTTCTAGAATCGTACATGATGACTTTCGATCTACTCTGAGTGAGATAGTCAGTCACACAGTAGTTCCACTTGATACACACAAAATTTATGCTGAATGAAATATGGCGAGTGTCTCTCCTACCGTCATGATCAATATCTCTCGTACCCCTGGCAAGATTGAAAATCTACACACTAGTCCAGATTGTTCGCCGGAAGAAATCTTGATCTACACCAAGCTCTTCAAGGAATTTCGAGATATATTTGCTTGGTCATATGAAGAGATTCTAGGAATCGACCCTCAAATTGTTGAGCACGAAATAAAAAATTACTCGGATGCTAAGCCTTTTCGACAATGTCTTAGAGTTGTAAATCCCCGGAAGGCCCCTACTATTAAGGCAGAGGTAGAGAAACTGCTTAATGCTAGATTTATCTACCTGGTTCCCTTGACTAAAGGGGTCTCCAATCCCATTCCTGTGAATAAGAATAAAGGAAGCATCCGTGTATGCATGGATTTTCATGACTTGAACAAAGCCTGTCCTAAAGATTACTTCCCGACACCTTTCATCGATTAGATTCTCGATGAGTGTGCGGGAAGTGAGTTTGTTTATTTCATGGAATAACCAAATTCAAATTAAACCTGAGGATCAACATCATATGAAATTTATTTGTCCTTGGGGTACTTTCAAATACCGGAAGATGCCTTTCGGCCTTAAAAACGTCGGAGCAACTTTCCAATGTGCTATGACCTTAACATTCCACGATATTAAGCATATAGTCGAAGCTTATCTTGATGATCTTGCTGCTCACTCTTGTAAGAGAGTGGATCACCCTAAGCACCTTCGACAATTTTTGAAAGTTGTCGTCATTATAGAATTTGGTTGAACCCTCATAAATGCATCTTTTGCATTAGTGCTAGACGTCTTCTGGGATTTTTAGTATCTAAGAATAGGATCATGGTAGATCCAATAAAGGTTGAGGCAATACTTCAATTGCTTCCCCCGCGCACTACTCAACAACTTTAAGGTTTACAGGGGAAAGATAACTTTTTACATTGGTTTATAGTAAAATATGCCAATATTACTGAGGGTTTCATGCATATTTTGAAGAAGGACACCCCTTTTATTTGGGATGAGTGGGCCAAGGAATCCTTCGATGCTTTGAAGAAATCCTTGGTATCGACGCATCTGTTGAAGTCTCCCGACTATAGTAGGGATTACTTGCTTTATGTCGCTGTGTTCGAAGAGAAGATTGGTATGGTTTTGGTGCAGGAGGATGATGAGCTCCATGAGCACGTCATCTACTATCTTAGTCAAAACTTAGTTGGTCCTGAGCTCAAATATTCTCACGTTGAAAAGTTAGCTTTGGTTGTCGTCCACGCAGTCCAACAATTACACCATTATATATTGCTATGCAAGACTACTGGGGTTGTCGATGTCAATCCATTTCAATAAATCCTTACCATGTATATCATAGGGGGAAAATACAATAAATGGATTGTCATTTTACAAGAATTCGATCTCGATTTCGCTTCTGCGAAATCCAAGAAATCACTAGTCTTTGCAGAGTTAATATCCAACTTCCCATGATTGGACGAGGATGTTATTGTTACACATAAAAATTACTCACTTCAATAGTGTCGCAAGTGTCGTCATTACAAGTGTCGTAAATGTTGCAGTGTCGCAAGTGTCATAAACATCATATTTCCATATTTCTATGTTGTGTCTCTAACAACATCATAAGGACACTTAAGACACCTTCAAAGACTGGTTTAAGAAGCATAAATCATCTGATGAGGAGTACAAATCATTTGCCATGAAGAAAACCACTCAAAAATGATTTTTTGAAGGGGAGCGCTTCCCTACCCACTGTTAGGGAGTGCTAGTGCTCCCCAACCTCCTTTGGGGGAGCGTTCCAAGCACTCTGTGCACCCTTTTGGGGGAGCCTTGCCCTTTCTGAGTGAATTTTTGGCTTATTGAGATAAATCAGGGAAGAATCCCCTCAATCTCTGAAGGTATTTGGATTCAAATATTAATTCAAGGCAAGATCTTAGGGAAGATCCTCAACTGAAGGAGAAGAATCCTTAACTTATCCCAAATATCTCTCAAGTGGTTGGGACTCTCCAAGCTTATATAAGGAGGCCTTCTCATGGTGAAAAGAGGAGGATAGATATTAAGAGATACCAAACTTATGATCTCATAAGTGGTATTGATAGAGACATTGTAAAGCATCTAACTTATGATCTCATAAGGGAGATATCATTGAAGAATCAACATTCTGTGTGGATTATTTGAGCAAGGTTCTGGACAAAGGGAGCTTGGTGAAGCTGCTGCACTACATCCATGGCTGTAAGAAACACTTTGTTCTCATTAATATAAATTCATGCTTGGCCCGTTTCCTTTAAAGTTTGTGTATATGAACTTGTTTCTTTCATAGATCATTATAAATATAATAATAGTAGAGAAGGAAGTATTGTTGTTGTTTCTCATTGCACCACATGACCTTCAACTGAACTTGGAGATCAAGATCAGCCTGGAGCGAACAAAGACAAACATCAGTAAAAAGGTACTTGCCTTTCTTCCCTCTTCTTCTTTGATAGTTTAGCTTTATGATAAAGGAATGTCAGTGTCCATAATAACACTTTTTGTCTTGGAGTTAGGGGTCTAGCATCCAAGAGGAAATCCACTTGTCCATAGGGGGATTCTCTTGTAATAGAAATTGGCGAATCCACTGGGGAGGGACCTTTGAATTTTTTCCTTCCTAGATCTTAATTGCCTTTGCTCATTTTGATCTTATTCATATTGTGTCTTTGATTCTTAGATTTGTTGATTGACCCTTCACTTCATCCCATACACTTTGTATTTCTAAACATGCTTGAATTTTTGGATTTTTCGGTATTTTTATGAACTTTTTGAAGCCTAGCACTCCCCTGCCCTTGCTATCAGAGCGCTGGCACTCCCTGCTGAATTTAAACAGAGTGTTGGAACACTCTGGTGCCCCTTACACCAGAGTGTTGCCCTCTTTTTGTTAAAGATCTTGCAGGAGTTTAGTCTCTGAATCCATTTTTTCCTATTTGCACTTGATTAGAGTTATTGCGACCTCAGTGTATCCTTGTTAGGGTACCCAACACATTAATATCTGAGAATTCATGATGCTTTGTTTGGGTTTGTGATATCTTTTTCTTCCTTACTTTGAATAACTCTTTGTCTTTGACAATTTAGAGTCAATTTGTCATTTTCTTCTCATTTATCTAACTGAGTGAAATTTTTTTGTAAGGAGATTCAAAGGTATTTTTTACTTTTACTTTTGATATTTAAAGTGTTTTTCCCAAGAAATTATTGTTTTTTCATCATCCATTAGCCTTCTCCTATATTCACCTGCAATTTCCCCAATTTTCAAGCATTTTGGGTGAGTTTTTGCTTGTTTTTTAGCTATTTTTCTGAGTTTCTGGGAGCACCAATGCCCCCCTATAGGTCATATAAAGGTGCTAGAACAACTCTATAGTGATTTAGGGAGTGATGGAAGCATTCTATGCACCATTGTGAGGGAGCGTTGGTCTCTTTTTGAGTGAAATTGTCTTCGTTTGCTCAGTTTTTGCAGCCTGTTTTGTAGTACTCTTTACCCAGAGTCTATGGTTGGTTTGTGAAGTTGTTAGGATTGGTTATTGATGATTTTTTATGCTTTTAACTCTCTTTTGTATTTATTGTAGCTTGAAACCTCTTTCAAAAATGTAAAATTTCCTTTTCTAGCTGCGTTTTTGTCGAGATAGTTTTGAGTGGTTTCTCTTTCTCCCTATCGTTTGTTGGATTCTTCTTTGCATTTTATTGTACTCCTTGGATGCTTGTTGGTTTTAGGATCCTTGACTGAGTTCTTGTTAGAACAATATTCTACTTGTTTTCTTTCATTTCTCGTTGTTTTGAATGCATTTTTACTTTTGGGTCATGAAACTAGCTTGCANTTTTTTTTTTTTTGGGGGGGGGGGGACATTGTGCATATGTAATGATGAATGTTTTATCCTTCTCATAGCATAGCTTTCATAGAAATGAAAATATTGCATATTCATCTCTTTGCATAACTTTCGAGTCGGTTAAAACACCATATTGTCCACGCCATTTCCCTTTTGAGTAACAACAACTTTAAAAATCAAGCGCTAAACTAAAATTGATTAGACATTTTTACATTTTCTGGTAGCAAACCTGCATTATATTAGTTGTAGGGATTTGTAATAGGTGTGAAAGATAAATTTCCAAATCTACAAACAAACACAGGATCTTGTGTTAGGCAACAATGAAATCCAATTGCTACATTTTTTCCCGGGAAGCCCTTCTCACACAAGGGTCAAACCTGAGGTTGCATTGAGACTAGCAGAGTTACTCACCCTGATTTGTTGGTATTAGTGTAGATATTGTGCATATTATGGGGGTCACTTGAAGGTATACCCACAATGATGAGTGGAATCCTTTCAAGTTGATTTTGGGCTAGATACCCTACCCTTGCGTGTGGATCGGATTGTCGACTGTTTCCCCGGGCATCACTGTTGTAGTTGGTAACCTTAGTGGCCTATCTCTTTAGGGTCTTTACATGAGGTGACTATGGAGGGGAAAGTCTTCACGGTACCCGGAATCGACGTTGGCCAGACTCACTCAGGCTCCTTGGAGGGTATACCCATGATTATGTGTGGGAGCTTGCACCAGGGTGTAAGTCTGTTAAGCAGGTCGTCAACATAACTTTTCCACACGCTCTATCTCAACCCCTTCTTACTTTGTTCCCACGACGTTGGATTTCATCACCAACTAGTGTGCTCATTGTGAGAAGGTTTTGTTTTCTTGCTTGCTTACTAGATTTTTAGCGTGTGTTGTTTGTTCTTCCTAAAAGAATCTAGGTTGGAGCTTTATTTTTATGGCATCAATTCCAGGGATGACCAATGAAGGAACCCCTTTGCTAGGGGAACCCTTTGTTTTTCCTTCTTACAGAAATGTTGGTCCTCCTTACATCACTACTTTGAGCCTTCCAGGTCTCACAATTTGGTTACCGGTAAGGTTGTTTTCCACTTTGGTAATCTCGAATGCAAGTGCTTCAGATGTAAGCACACCACCACACATCAACCTCATGTCAACCTTTCACTTTCTTCGACTGTCAAGTCTCCTTCCATTTCTCCTTCTTCGCCTAGTGAAATATCTAAAGTGAGTAGCCAGGTTGATAAGAAGAAGAAGAAACATAAAGAGAAGAAGAAGAACCAGAAAGGGACCAAACCTCTAACTACATCAAATGTTCGATCCAAACAACCAACTATTGTTAATAGTACTGGGAGTGTTGATGAGGTCAACAAGATTAAAACGAAGAATCTGAAACCCAAATTTCCTTGTAGTATTTGTAAGGGTGACCACTTTCTGAGGGATTGCCTTGGTATTCCCAAGGTCTTAGAAGTGTGGTCCTCCACATCATCGGCCCGTGTTAGTCATGCCGGTGATACCTCATCAACTAGTGATGTTAAGGTTGGTAAGAAGAAGAAAGCTGTCAAATTCCCTTGTATGTTATGCAAAGGTGATCATTATTCTCACCTTTGTCCTCGCATGGACGAGGCTTATTCTCTTTTGGAAAAGTTTCAACTTCTAGTTGGTTATCGTAGGATTTCCCCCAACCCATCATTAGTTGATGGAATGGTCAATCCAGTTCCATATCCGATCAATTCGGTTGATCTAGTGGTCAATCTAGTTTCATCCTCGATTGAACCACTAACCAAAGTAGCTGATCCAGTTCCATCATTGGTCAGCCCCACTCTTCATCTACAGAGTGAACCCAAAGTGACTGATCTGGTCCCTTCCTCGGTCAGTCCCACCCTTCATCCAAAGAGTGTCAAAGTGGTTGATCCGATTCCACCATCAATCGATCCCACTCCTCCTCTAATGAGTACCAAAGTGGTTGCTTCAGTGACTTCATCGATCAATCCTACTCCTCCTCTGACGAGTGCCAAAGTGGTTTCTCCGATTACATCATCGGTCAATCCCAATCTTCCTCTGACGAGTGCCAAAGTGGTTGCTCTAGTTACATCATCGGTCAATCCCACTCTTCCTTTGAAGAGTGCCAAGGTGGTCGATTCGATCCCATCATTGATCGATCCTACTCTCCTGCTAAAGAGTAAACCTGATTCTGCCCACGTTTTTCTCATTGAAACAGGATCTACCGTACCGAGGGGCATTCCTCATTCTCCTACGAAAACCCTTCCAAGTAATGAGGCCATCCTTTTTTATTGGGGTGTGCTAACTAGAGAATAGAGATTGAGAGATACCAAACTTATGATCTCATGAGTGGTATTGAGATGGAGAAATTGTGAAGTATCAAACTTATGATCTCATAAGGGAGATATCATTGAAGCATCAACATTCTATGTGGATTATTTGAGCAAGGGTCTGGACAAAGGGAGCTTACTAAAGCTGCTGCACTACATCCATGGCTGTAAGGAACACCTTGTTCTCATTAATATAAATTCATGCTTGGCCTGTTTCCTTTAAAGTTTGTGTATATGAACTTGTTTCTTTCATAGATTCATTATAAAGCTAGTCATAGTAGAGCAGGAAGTATTATTTTTGTTGCTCATTGTACCACAGGACCTTCAAATGAACTTGGAGATCAAGATCAGCCTGGAGCGAACAAGGACAAACGTCAATAAAAAGGTACTTGCCTTTCTTCCCTCTTCTTCTTTGATAGTTTAGCTTTATGATAAAGGAATGTTAGTGTCCATAATAACACTTTCTGTCTTGGAGTTAGGGGTCTAGCATCCAAGAGGAAATCCACTTTTCCACAGGGGGATTCTCCTGTAACAGTTATTCATGTCGATTCCTTTGCGGATGAACACATTTTCCTTGTCTCGTCATCTGACCCCTAGTATGGAGAGATTGTTCTCTATCTTCAAACCTTGAAGTTCCCTCAACATCTCTCGCGAGATGACCGAAGACGTGTACGATACCAATCTAAGAATTACCTTATCGTCAGAGACACTCTGTATCGTTAAGGAATAGACAATATATTGCATCATTGTTTAACTCACGAAGAAGCTGAGTCAGTTCTAAATGATTTCCATAGTGGGGCTTGTGGTGGTCATCTATATGGGCTTGCGACAACCCAAAACATTTTGCGAGCCCGTTATTTCTAGCCATCTTTATTTAAAAATTGCATTGAAGTGGTAAATAAGTGTCACCCCTGCCATGTGTTCACTCGGAAAATGCACTCGCATCCAGCTCCTCTCCATCCAGTCATTACCATCGGTCCCTTCACCAAGTGTGGGGTGGACTTTGTGGATTGCAACCCAACTTCGGATGGGGGGCATAAACACATTATCGTGATCATAGACTACTTTACCAAGTGGGACAAGGCCATGCCTATAGTTAAATCTGATGGGAAGACTGTCACCTTCTTCGTATTCAATCAAATTATCGTCAGGTTCGGAATCACAAGTGAGATTGTCACTGATCATGGAAATCAATTTTAGAATGAAATGATGGAAGATATAGCATACAATATGGGGTTTAAGCATGGTCATTCTTCCCCTTACTAACCCCAGGAAAATGGATAGGTAGAGGCTGTCAACAAGTCTCTCAAGACCATTTTGTAGAAAACTGTCAACCAGAACAAATATGACTGACATATTATGCTATATCCCACACTCTAGGCATATCAAACCTCGGTCAAGACTGCCACCGGATCTTCTCCTTTCTAGTTAGTACATGGTGTGGAGTTGATTTTACCTATTGAATGAAAAATCCCTTCTCTTAGATTGGCAGTCGCGCTCCTCCCTAACACTTCCGATCTAGAGCGACGCCTCGTACACCTAGAGAGCCTTGACGAGCAGCGTCGATATGCCTCTATGGCTATCGAAGCAAATAAAAGACATGTCAAGGTACAATACGATAAGTCTATCTATCCTCATTTGTACGCTGAGGTTGACTTGGTCCTTTTATATGATCAATCCAAAGAACCTCTAGGGGTAGGCAAGTTCAAACCCATGTGGCACGGTCCCTACATAGTGCGACGTGTCTTAGAAAAAAGAGCCTATGAATTAGAATATTATGAAGGGAACATGTTGGCCAAGCCCAGGAATGGGCTCTACTTGAAAATATATTACACTTGAGCCCCAAGCTTGGGGGTAACTCTTTGTATACTAATGTAATTTAGTGTATATATCTTTTCCCTTGATTTTTGTCTTCATCTTGCTTATCGAGTTTTCCCTTGGTTGGTAGATGTCAATGGAGTCTTCGGTCTACTTAGGATTCACATACGGAGCCATTTGTTATACACAGAACTTGTTTTCTGTTGCTTGGGTGGTTTACTCACCCGAGGGTCTACTGGTGTCTTCAAGTGGTGTATGAATAGGGCCATCCACGAATAATGTGGCCGAATATAGCGTTGTTTTAGAAATTTTTTGCGATGCCATTTTACATGGTATTTACTCTTTGGAGGTTCGTCTAGATTCCCAGTTAGTATTATGTCAGTTGAATGGCAGTTTCCATGTGCGTGATCCTACATTACTCCGACGATTCCTACGGGTATGCCTTTTAGAGCGATAGTTTTATTTTATTACTTATCATAACATACCTAGGAGTTCTAACTATGTATCCGATGCTTATGCTAATTTTGTTTTAGGTTGGCATTTGTCACATAACTAAAGAAAAGAAAACATTCTCATCAATGTACACATTGTAATATAAGTAAATCCAAAGAACTGTGTTTAATATATGTTTTTTAAAAAATATGATGTTTATAGTACAAAATTGGGGCCAACACCCTCAATACACATATACAACCGATAATACAAAATCCATGACATCTATGCTTGTGGCACCGGATGTGTGTCATGATAACAAACTATGGCGTTCGTGAGAGACTGAAAGAGTCACACCCAAGCTCCAATCACACCAACCACCTTTCATTGCATGGCCTCCAACAGATCCTCTACCTGAACCATCAGAATCCTATGTGTCAAATGAGACCGGTTGCCTGCACATTTTGAAGGAATTTATCTGCTTCTCCTCTCGCCACCTCATCTCCTCGATGCCTCTGATGATGTTGTGGAAGCCTGTATGGCCATCGTGGACTTACCTCTGCATCACACACGTGTCTACTTAGTACTTAAACATCATAAAAAAATATTTTTGTTTTCCTATACGAAAATACAAAAAAATGAAATATTTAAAAACTTTGACATACCTATGTCTCTGTAGGTGGTCCCTAGTGGCAATGGCATGTTAGGGTCCCCTCTGAAGTTGATCCTTGCATAGGGTGTGGGAACCCTATGTCAGGGTCTCCACCAGTAAAAAATAAATCATCTTTGTAGGGCATGGGAACGCTACCTCCCCCCTGTCATCACATCACCTCGGTCCACTGTGCCATGTCTAGATCGCGAGGTCCTCAAGGAATAATCTCAACTCTAGGTCCCAAAACTGTAACCTTCTCGAAGAAAAAGCTACACAAGATGGATGCAAACCTAAAATTCCTCTTGTCACCCTGTTTGCATGTTGTCAACTGGCTCTTCATATTAGATAGTAGCGAGGTGCACCAATCGTACACCGTGGGTCTCAAACACTCTACGAAGTAGAACATAAGTGGCCTCGATGCCTGGTGAAACGAAGCCGATCCTGTGATACAGGTCTAAATGAGGACAACAATATTTAGGCTTAGATTGTTTATCGCTCGGATGGGGAGTTGACTACCGACCTTATCGGCCCCTACTATATAGTGAGCATCTGTGTACTCTTATATCTTCATACCACTCCCATATCCCTGGGATTTGAGGTTCACCACCTCACCCCGACATGACAACCCTTTCAAAAAATATATATCCTCGACTTCAATCCTTAATGGTTTCCCATCAAGGTTGAATCTCTCACTGTCTGGATCCCAGTAATCCATGAGAAAATATAGCAACCTCAGTTGGGCCCTCATCCCTTTGACTACCCAAAAATTTTACAACCCACATATTTTCAAGGCCATTTGGGCCCCTAGATCTCTTTCCACAACAACATCTACCTCCTCATGTTCCCTTTCCCTCCATTCTAGCACCATTCTTCTAGGGAAACATCACTTTTTGAGTTAGAAACCATCAAGAAATTTGTTTACGGACATGTACGCAGGTTGCAACATTCACAGTCACGTGTAGGTATGAGTACACACAGTCTATATTTTACATAGCCGTGTATAACCACGTGTATACACGGCCCTATGAATGGTAGCCCACGTACACCTAAATATCTAATTTGCACCTTAAATAACTTAAAATTTGAAACCTAAATACAAAATGTAATCCACTAGAAAGGAAGAAGAGGGGAAGAGGAATTACTTGGTCCAGACAGTCTCTGATTCAATCACTTGATGATCCCACAATCAACAGTTGAAGATCGGAGGTAATTTGGTCCAAAATTCACTATTTGGGTAAAAAAGTCAAATGGCATAGTAAAATTTGGTTTTTGTTACTATTTATAGCAGTTTTTACCCATTTTACATAGTTTCAGATCGTATTTTCTCCTAATGGACTAATAGAGAAGTGGATTGAGTTGGTTTTTGTAGTTTTCACCAGGGATTCTTGCGATTTTTAGCGTTATGTTGACCATTCATAACTATGGACATGTATTTTCACTACCCAACACATATGATAGTTATCCTTTCCATCATGCACACTTGCATTGTCCTATAATTGTCAATCATATTCCTTAGGTACAAACCCATTTCTTAGCGAAACATAACCCTCCATTTTCTACAAGACGTGTCGTTATCAAATGGTAGAGACTTACAAAACATGGGTACCCTAGTTAGATCCTCTGCTCCATTTGGTGCCCATGCCAGGATTTTTTCCATAGGACCGTGAGTCCCTTATTGCTAATACATGACTTTATGCTGAGCCTCATTTCTCACCCATAAACATGCTGACCTATACCTAGAGGACTTCCAACCAAGTTTTATTTAAGCTATTTTCCGACTCGTTTTCAAAAAGAAAAAAGATTTCCGAGTGAACTTGTTTCTTTCACACTCATAAATTGGATTTGAAAGGATGTCTATTTGGTACAAGTTTATCCCTTTTTCACACCAAGTAGACTAAGATTATGAAAAATGATATTTTTTGGCATTAAGTTGTGATTGCATCTCATGCCCTTGCTTGCAGTATTGAGCTTATAGACAATTCTCTCTTTACATTATAAACCGTGTTCCTCAATAGTTTCTCATCCTCAACCAAGGAGAGCCTTGTTCATATCCTTTGCAACTTGACATCCTATACCTAGGAGGGAACATTCCCCCGAGTGTCCATCTCCCACATGCACCTCCTTGCATTGAGCATAGGTATGTTCCTCTGCTAGAACTAGTTTTGCTTACTTGTAGCACTCGTTTCCTCCTTTGTATCATATCATTCATTTGAATATGAAAAAACAAAAAAATATGGGAGTTAAGGGAGTATTATATTAAATTGGCAGTAGTTATGTCGCCTTTGAATAGAGAACAAATTTGTTGAGTCCACTCATCATCATAATTTTGGGTTTATCATGGCCTTAGGAAGCTGAGCTCGTTACAGAGAGTTTTCTCCCCTAACTAGTTACTCTTCCAGTCCCTATGGAGAGTTTGATTGACGCCTCCTGCATCTCATGGTTTCATCATTGAGTCTATGCTGCCAGAGTCTTCCATATGTCTCATGCTCTTGTTCAAAGGATGTCTATCAATCTTTGTCAACAATTCCTCAGAACTCTTGACTTTGCATGTCGAACATGCCCTTAGTTTGTCTCAGAATCACATGAAGTTGTAGTCCTATTACTCACCCTAGTCCTACTTTCCTCATTGGTAGTAATGTTGAACTCAACAGTCGACATTTCATCATTGGTCGTTGACTAGGCATTTTCCCTTGTGTTCGACGACAAGACATCTATTCACACATTGGGATTCATGCAATGTCTTGGATGCCATTAGCCTTATTGGTGGTTTCCTTGCCCTTTTCAACAGTTTTCCTCATTGGATGCTATTCAAAGGGTCTTTTTCGTGTACTGCTTGCACTTGGCACACGTGAAAGATACAAAGGGTCGTTGGTTCATGAACATGTTCTTCGTCTGATTTCCTCCAAATCATCAAGCTCTTTCTTTGTACCTCATGTTGAATGATGAGAGATGCCTTAATGATATCCTTTCACCGGGTCTCCTTCCATCGACTTCAACTCATCTATTCTAGAAACGAGACCTAGAGTCCTATGAGTACCTAGACACTTGTAGTCATTAGTGGCAGGTTCTCTTTCCATCGACAGTTGGGAATACATCAATGTATCATGATTGATGGATTCTTCAAGTGTCCGACCCTGACTCCTTTATTCACATTTGTAAGAATGTACTTGGTGCCTTGATACCTACTTTCATCATCAATAGGTTTTCTTGCATTTGTTAATGGTATACCTCAATGGCTGGTAATCAAATGAAGTCTCATTGTGTTCGACCTAAATGTTGGCATGTTTTCAGGCAGATGTGCTTGTCATTGATGGAAAGATCAGAGTATGCAGCGATGGAAAAACAAGGACAACGTAAGCTCAGAAGAGATAGTGCAGAGGTGCACGAAGAGTGCAAGAGTGTGCTTGTTTATTTGATGGCAAACAGGCAGGCAAGGAAGATCAACAACGCAGAGACAATTACATGGAAATATCATAAGTGTAAACTCCATTTCAGAGTTTCGAACCAAGAGATAGAGAAGTCAAGAGTTGAGAGTCTTCAACACAGGAGTCCCGGAGTTGCGAAATCCGAAATCCCAAAATCCCGAAAGAGGCACATCAACAAGAGTTTTGCAGACCGGGAAATAACTCCATTTCGGAGTCCCGGATATCGGGAGTTGAAGTGTCGATACACTTCACCACGGGAGTGCCGAAATGCCGAAATGCCGAAATGTGAAATGCCGAAATCCCAAAATAAGCACATAAACGAAGAGTTTCACAGACCGGGAAATAAATCCATTTCATAGTTTCGGATACTGGGATTTGGAAGAGTCAAGACTCTTCATCATCAGGAGTCCTAGAATCACGAAATGTGAAACGTCGAAATCCCGGAAAAAGGAGGACAGTTTCGGATACCGAGAGTTGGAAGAGTCAATAATCTTCATCATCAAGAGTCCCAGAATCGTGAAATGTGAAACGCCGAAATCCCAAAAGTAGGAGGACAGTTTTGGATATCGGGAGATGGAGGAATCAAGACCCGAGACTCTTCATCATAGGAGTCCTAAAGTGCCAAAACGTGAAATTGCAAAATGCAGTTTTTGAATAAGGCTATGGTCATAGCCGGTGGTCACATCGTCGAAGAGCTGTAGAGAAGAGTTCGAAGAGTCAAGCTCCTTTTTCGGATTTTCGGGGATCGCGACTTGGAGAGTCAAGATGCCTCGCAACATGAATTTGTGACATGCGAAATTGCGAAATGCCGAAATACGAAATGTCAAAATGATCGAAGCTAGTCCAACTTGTTGAAATAATGTAACTGCGAAGAGAATTCTTATTATTATTTTGTTATTGGATTAAATCCCCATTATGGATTAATCATGTCATTATTATTATTATTGTTATTGGATTAATCCCCATTGAGGATTAATCATGTCGGTAATTGTATAAGGACCAAATCCCCTTTTGCGGATTGGTCATCAGAAAATTACAAAGTGCAGAATAAGAAGTCGGCCCCAACAGTTATAATGGAAGACCCAGAATTAATTAAAGGTGGGTTTACCCACCTAGAGTGAGAGGTTGGCTCTGCCAGTTGTGACCTTTCACACGTGCTAGCTTGATATAAATAAGAGGCTAGCGCCTCACTTCAAACACACAACTCACTTGCTCATTCTCTTATGAGGCAAGCTGCAATTACCAGTTGGAGAGAGGGAGAAGAGTGGCACATCTCTTGGGGAGGAATATATGTATTGGTTTGAGTTATCTCTTGAGCATTGTATAAGCCATTTATGATAAGGAAGTTTTTGCTGGGTTTTCTTCCCCTAGAGGGTTCCCAGGATAAATGTTGTGTCTCTTGTGAATGTGTATTTCTCAGTGATCTTGTTCTTATAATGCTCTTATCTATTGAAATGCAAAGAACTATAATAATGGAATAAACATTAACATGGTTTCAGAGCCAACCTGAAGGAAGCACAATTTCGCAAGAGGAAAAACGTCACTGTTACCATACCCAAAAATTAGGTTTTTGAAAAAGTATCTCTTTTCAGCTCCCTAACCTCCTAGAAAGTTGTGCCCTCCCCCAAGGATCATTTTGGCACTTACAGTGCACCTTTTCAGTGGCTAGATCTCCAAAAAAGTGAAACCCTAGTTTCACAAAGTACCAGAAAACTAGAAAACCAAAGTACCAGAAGTACCAGAAGTACCAGAGTACCAGAAGTACCAGAAAACTAGAAGCACCAGTCTAGAAATCCACAGATCAGATTTGAAGGGGTAAAAGTTGGATTTTCAAAATTCTGACTACACCAGCTAACTCGCCCCAGCTCAGTGCATCTATCCCTTGGATTAGAACTTCAAAATTCAAAGTTTGAAAAATTAGGGTTTCCTCATAAAACCCTAAAGTTGCAGTTGCAGTTGCAGTCTCAAAACCAGTTGCAGTTGCAGCCGTAGAACTAGTTGCAATCACTCTTGAAGTTTTTGGTAATGATTACCGCTGCTACCAGATGGAGACACTACCTGCAAATGCTACTAGAGGCATGTACTTACATATGTTTAATGGTTAAACCCTAAAGAGTATTTACAGAAGAAGGGATCTTTTTCCATAGATCCAGAAGGATCTCAAGATCCAACACATTCAGAGGAATGATGCAACCCAGGTGTGATTATTCTAATATGCATCTATTTGTTATGAAATTATCTTGATCAGTGTTGCATGTTGAAGCTATGATCAAATCATTAGAAGGATTAAAAGTTGATCATAGAGCTTATCCTTTAACTTAATCTTTCGTCAAGATAGCATATTGTCTTAGTACAATAGACAAGTTGAAGAAAGTACTCGTCACTTGAGTGAAGGAGACCTGGAAGAAAAGCAAGCACTCACTCTTGAGGACAAGGCTCCAGGTTTGATTAATCAAGATTCAAAGGTACACATGAAAATCTAATGACTTTAGTTGAGATAGCAATCATCATAAAGTATTACACTTGATAACATGTGAGAATACTTTGTTTGATATGACTAAGACCTCCTCTAGGAGAAACCTCATGTCTTAGTTTCAGATTGCCATGGAAGAATGCTTGGTCACAACACTAAGAGAGTGTTGACCTCATTTCATATTGTATTCCTTACCTTTAATCTTTGCTAAATTATAAGTAATAGCTCTAAAGGAGCTATTGTGATGATTATTTGTGCTATTGCTTTATATTATCAAGAAGGATATTCTTCTTGCTTGTTGTTTTGTTGACCTTGCTCAAGGTCACATGAGGAAGCTATAGCAAAGGTTTTAGAAGGAAACGTGCTAAAGGAGAGATAATAAATGAAGCAATCATCAATGGAAAAGAAGAAGGTGGGTCACTCAGAAGCTGCCATGACCCACACTATTGAAGAATCCATGTGAACTCTAGAAGATTATCTCACATCAACTACAAGGCGCTACCATACATATGCAAAGCTGTCACAGGTTTACCAGAACTCA
>ML799845.1:30137-50582 GCA_009831015.1 Picea engelmannii | reverse complement strand
ATGCTATCTTGAGTGGGCTTGCAGAAGCAGAATTCGTAAAAGTTATGCACCTAGGAACTGCCAAAGAAATGTGGGACAAACTCATTAGCAGTTATGAAGGTAATGAGAAGGTAAAGGATGCCAAGCTTCAAACCTACAAAATACAGTTTGAACAGATGAAGATGAAGGAATATGAAACTGTTGGAAAATACTTTATGAGAGTAGAAGAAATGGTAAATGCAATGAAAGCACTTGGTGAAAAAATTGAGGATTCAGAAAACCTTGAGATCTCTCCCAGATAGGTTCAACCCGAAGGTCTCTGCTATAGAAGAACTTAATGATCTAAAAACCTTGGAGTTTGATCAACTTCTAGGAACATTAACAGCATATGAAATGAGAATAGTTAAAGATAAACCCACCTCCAGAGAAGCATCATTTAAAGCAGAAAAGAATGAGGATTCTGAGCCCGATGAAATTGAAGCAAAATTTGTGAAGAGACTGAAGAAGGGACCAGGAAAATACAAAGGTAAAATGCCTTTCAAATGTTTCAACTGTGGTAGGATAGGTCATTTTTCAAATAAATGTCCCCACAAAAGAAAGGATCAGACATGTGATGATGAGGAGAAGCACAAACACATAAATTTCTTTAAAGAGAATAACTTTAAGAAGAAAAGTCTTTGCGTAAACAATGATGATGATCCTTCAGATGATGAAGACAATGAATCCTCTATTGAAAATAAACTAAATGACTTCATACTTATGGCCAAAGAGGATTATGATAATAAAATCACAGGAAGTGATGCTAATGAAGAAGAATCTGTGGTTGACATGGAAGGAGAACTAATCAGTGCACTGGAAGAGATTGATAGACTAAGAATTAAGAACAGAAAGCAAAGACAATTGTTGATATAGTTCGAGAAAGAAAGTAAAGAACCCGATGAAGACCTTTTCCTACTAAAAGTGGAATTAGAAGAGGTGAAGAAAATCGAAGACATTCTAAAACGACAATTATCAGAAAAGAAGGCAATATGTGAAGCCTTAGAACAAGAAGTAGTGAAAACTAGGAAAGAGATGGATATGTTTCAAGCCTTGTATAATCAGAATCTGTAAAGTATCAAAGCCTCAGAAGGATTAGCCACCATTCTGAATCAACAAAGGAATCCAAAGCTGAAAACTGGTATGGGTTATGAAGAGGGATCAAGTAGTGGTAAGCCAAGAAATTAAGAACCCATCAAGTTTGTCAAATCTACAACCAATGACAACAACAAACCTGCAGAAACAAAGGAAGACAATCAACCGATCAGGATGAGTAAAGAAAAAGGTGCTAGGAATGAATCTGTAGAACAAAGAAATAATGCGCTCCCTGCTGAAAGACGTCATCAACATGGAAGAAATCGATTTGCTCAAAGAAGACAACCACTTTCCAGGTACAAAGAATTTTTCTATGGCTATTGTTTCTACTGTTCTAACTTTGGTCACAAAGATGTAAATTGTTCCTTAAGACTTAGAAATGAGCAATTAAGATTTCAAAGGAATAAATACTTGCCACAACAAAGAATGATACAGCCAAGTAACAAACCTTCACAGTTTGCAAATTGCCAAATTAAGTCTAGAGACATGCAACTAAGGAGGTCAAGAAATAATCAACAGTCAATGAGTAGGAAACACTGCAACAATAATTTTGACCTATTGAACAATGAGATTGAATGCTACATCTGTCATAACTATGGACATAAATCTGTTGACTGTCGATTAAGGAACTGTGAACCAGATTTGAATTCCCCTGCTGAAAATGTCAAGGTTTGGAAGAAGAAAGAAAGTGACAAGTGTGGATTAGTGTTGTCATCTCAAAGAAAAATGAACCCTTCGTATATAGGCAGTGGATGCTCCAAACATATGACAGGAGACAAAGGTAAGTTTCTATCTCTAAGTGAAAGAAAATCAGGAAACGTAACCTTTGGAAATGATGCTTCAGGTAAAATAAAGGGTAAATGGATGGTGAGTTTAAGTAATGGAAAAGGAAAAGCCCAATATGTTCTACTTGTAGATGGGCTGAAACATAATCTTCTCAGTGTAAGTCAAATGTGTGACAGAGGATGTGAAGTGGTGTTCACATCCAAGGACTACAAAATAAAGTCTGTAAACTCAGGACAAGTGGTGGACAAAGGCATAAGGACAAAAAATAACATATATGTGCTGAAAGAAAATAAAGAAGAGTGTCATCTAAGGAAACATGATGAAAGTTGGTTATGGCATAGGAGACTTGGACATATAAAATTTTACCACTTAATCAAACTCAAAAATCTCAAGGCAGTAAAATATCTTTCGAGACTATCAAAGCCCCAAGATTCAATGTGTAAACCCTGCCAAGTAGGAAAGCTAACCAGGACACAGTTTAAGTCCAAGAGATTTAATTCAAAAGATAACCACTCCAACTAGTTCATATGGATTTATGTGGACCATCAAGACAGGAAGGCGCAGGGAAAGAAAACTACTTCATGTTGATTATTAATGATTACTCTAGAATTACTTGGGTTGCCTTTCTCAAGGAAAAAGCTGAAGCATTTGAGAAGTTTAAAATATTTAAGGACTTAACTGAGACTCAAATAGGCAAGAGGTTAAAGGCAATAAGATCAGACCGAGGAGGAGAGTTTATGTCAAGTGATTTCAAGGAATTCTATGATAAGCATGGGATCAAGAGAGAATACACAATCCCAAGAAATCCACAACAAAATGGAGTAGTTGAGAGGCAAAACAGAACAGTGCAGGAAATGGCCAGGTCAATGATGAATGAGAAGAACATTGGTCAAACTTATTGGGTAGAAGAAAAACACACAACAATCCACATTCTTAACAAAGCCCACCTCAGACCACAAAGTGACAAGACACCTTATGAACTGTGGTATGGGACACCTGCCTCAATCAAACACTTCAAAGTATTTGGGAGTAAATGTTACATAAAGAATAATGATGAGAACCTTGGAAAATATGATGACAGGGCTGATGAAGGTATCTTCTTAGGATATTCTACAAACAGTAAAGGATATAAATGCTATAATAAGAGGCTGCATAAAATGGTTGACTGTATTGACGTAAAAGTTGATGAAGGAATCCCAGCAAGAGAGGTGTACAATAATGAGTCTTCTACAGAGGACACAACTAAAGTTGAAGATGAACAGGTCCAAGAATAAGAAAACAAAGATTCTAAATCAGATGAAGACATAGATACTCAAACAGACTCAAATCAGTAGGCAACTTCAAATTCCTCCTCCAGAATCACTCAAAAGAATCATCCTGCAAGTCAGATAATTGGTGAAAAAGACAAAGGTGTACAAACCAGGAGAAAGATAATAAAAAATACCGAGCAATCACATATAGCTTTCATATCCATGCTGGAACCCAAGAATTTTAATGAAGCGAGCAAAGATGACCATTGGGTTAAAGCAATGAATGATGATCTTGATCAGATTGAGAAAAACAATATGTGGGAGATGGTTCATAGACCTGAAGGTAAAAATATCATTAGTTCCAAATGGATCTTTAAGAATAAGTTGAATGAGTAGGGACAAGTTATCAAGAACAAAGCAAGATTGGTCTGTAAAGGCTATGCTCAAATAGAAGGATTGGATTTTGATGAAACTTTTGCGCCTGTAGCAAGATTAGAAGCTATCATAATATTTCTTGCATATGCTTGTCATAAAAGGTTTAAATTCTATCAAATGGATGTCAAGTTAGCTTTTCTAAATGGAGATTTAAATGAAGAAGTCTATATGGAACAACTAGAGGGGTTTGAACTGTCTAATAACCCTGACTTAGTATGCAATATGAAGAAAGCTTTATATGGGTTAAAACAAGCCCCTCGTGCCTAGTATCATAGACTAGATACGTATCTTAAAGATAAAGGGTTCAAGAGAGGAACAATAGACAAAAATCTATATATCAAAACAAAGGGTAATTATTTGCTCATTGTGTTGGTCTATGTAGATGACATCATCTTCGGATGTAATAAGGATCAATTGGTACAATGGTTTGCTTATTCCATGGAGTCTGAGTTTGAAATGTCTATGATAGGTGAACTGCCATTTTTTCTTGGTCTACAAATTACTCAGAGGTCTGAAGGGATGTTCATTTCTCAAGAAAAATATCTAAGAGAAATGTTGAAAAGGTTTCAAATGGAATATTCTAAACCTGTGGGTACAACTATAGTTACTGGATGCAAATTAAGCAAGGATGATGACTCACCTGATGTTGATCAAAGTTCATATAGGTCAATGATAGGCAACCTACTGTACATCATAGCATCTCGCCTAGACATAATGCATGTTGTTGGAATGGTAGGAAGATATCAGTCTGCACCTAAATAGAGTCATTTGCAATTTGTCAAAAGGATATTCAGGTATTTGAAAGAAATAATGACTTATGGTCTGTGGTATCCCAGAAATCAGAATTTTCAGTTAACTACTTATTCAGATGTAGATTGGGCAAACTGTGTTGATGAGAGAAAAAACACCAATGGAGGAGCATTCTTCCTAGGTGACTCATTAGTAGCATGGCTTAGTAAAAAGCAAGGTTCCATTTCTTTATCAACTACAGAGGCATAATACATTGCTGTTGCTACATGTTGCACTCAGGTATTATGGATGATTCAAACACTTGTAGAATTGGAGGTAAAATACACAACACCGATCCCAATTCATTGTGATAACACTAGTGCCATCAGTGTGTCTAAGAATCATGTATTCCACTCCAAGACCAAGAATATTCCCATAAAATACCATTTTCTGAGAGAGCAGGTCACCAATCAGGTTGTTCAGGTCCATTACATTCCAACCACAAAATAAATTGCAGACATCTTTATTAAACCCCTAGCCAAGACACCATTTGAATATGTTCGACAGAAGTTGGGTGTCATCCCGTCTCACACCTAAGAGAGTCCATCCTATTAGGGGGAGCTTTGTATTGATTGAATATCTGAAACCTCTTAAAAATATTGAAACAACTCAGGGGGAGCATGTTTTCTTTGACATTGATGTCAAATGGGGAGAAAAGGAGTGGTCCGGACCGAATGCTATAGTTGGAGGTCCAAACAGATTATCGTAGTCATTTATGGTTTCCATCAATGTCAAAGGGGGATATTGTTGGCATGTTTTCAGGCATATGTGCTTGTCATTGATGGGAAGATCAGAGTATGCAGTGATGGAAAAACAGGGACAATGTAAGCTCAGAAGAGATAGTGTAGAGGTGCACGAAGACCGCAAGAGTGTGCTTGTTTATTTGATGGAAAATAGGCAGGCAAGGAAGATCAGCAGGGCAGGGATAATTGCATGGAAAGATCAGAAGCGTAAACTCCATTTTGGAGTTTCGAATACTGGGAGATTGAGAAGTCAAGCGTTGAGACTCTTCAACACAGGAGTCCCAGAGTTGCGAAATCCAGAATCTCAAAATCTTGAAAGAGGCACATCAACAAGAGTTTTGTAGACGGAAAATAAGTCCATTTTGGAGTCCTGGATATCGTGAGTTGAAGTGTCGAAACACTTCACCACAGGAGTGCCGAAATGATGAAACAACGAAATGCGAAATGCTGAAATCCCAAAATAGGCACATAAACAAAGAGTTTCGCAGACTGGGAAATAACTCCATTTAGGAGTTTCGGATACCGGGAGTTGGAAGAGTCAAAACTCTTCATCATCAGGAGTCTTAGAATTGTGAAATGTGAAACGTCGAAATCCTCGAAGAAGGAGGAAAATTTCCGATACCGAGAGTTGGAAGAGTCAAGACTCTTCATCATCAGGAGTCCTGGAATTGCGAAATGCGAAATGTCGAAATCTCGAAAGCAGGAGGACAATTTCGGATATCGGGAGATGGAGGAATCAAGACCTGAGACTCTTCATCATAGGAGTCCTGAAGTGCCGAAACGCAAAATTGCGAAATGCAGTTTTTGAATAAGGTTGTGGTCACAGTCGGTGGTCACATCGTCGAAGAGCTGTAGAGAAGAGTTTGAAGAGTTAAGCTCCTTTTTTTGATTTTCGGGGATTGCCGCTTGGAGAGTCGATATGCCTTGCAATATAAATTCACGACATGCAAAATAAAAAAATGTTGAAATACGAAATGCCGAAATGATCGAAGCTAGTCTAGCTAAGCTCCTTTTTCAGAGTTTCGAAGATTGCGACTTGGAGAGTCGAGATGACTCACAAGAGGATTTCTGAAATGCGAGACACGTTTTGGCTTAGCCTATGGTCACATCCATTGGTCACATCGAAGGAAGATGGAGGAAGGAGCTAGTGCAACCAAGCTCATTTATAGAGTTTCGGGGATCAGTACGTGAAGTGTAAAGAAACCTTAAACACAAAAATCCTAAAATGCCAAAATGTGAAATGAAAAATTAAATGCAAGACCCTACGAACTCCATCCAATGGTGCAGGTGAACTTGAATATGATTGGAGCACTACTGTTGCACTTCACAGTGTAACTGCTAGAAACGACTGATGGTTTCTACCAGAGGACTTGAAGAGGCCTCAGTATGATCACTAGAGGAGATGAAGAGGCTCGAGGCATCTTCCTGTGATTTAAGACTATTCTTAGAGGCGATTGGTAGAGGGAAGTGCGAGTAAACACCCTGATGTGGAGAACAGTGGTAGGGTGAGATCATGCAGGAGCTTGGTGCATATTGCATGCACAAGGAGCACATAGACTATAAGAATGCAGAAAAAAGAAGAGATCTGTGTGGTTGTTGTTGGGTGTGATTGAGGTGTGAAGAAGGAGGCAGAGCGCAGCAACAGAAATGCACAAAAGGGGAATGGTGCATTGAAGGGACATGGTGCAGAGAGCATAAAAGGAAAAAGAATAGAAAGCGCAAGGAGTGTGCAGAAGACACTGATGCAGACAGAACAACGCAGTGTAGCAGAAAAGTGATGAGACCGGTAAGCCATTGAAGAACTTTATATCGCTATAATAAGTCTTAATAGAAAATATTTATATTTTAGGGTGGAAGGGAGGTGAAAGGAAGGACTGTTGTCCTCAGAGGTTCAAGTGGGTGCTTGAACACAGGGAGTTGTAGCTTCCATCTGGTTGCAGCCAGAGAAACCAGGGTGGCAGGGTGGTGCAAGGGAGAACTATTGTTCTCTATTATACAGGTTGGTGCCTGTGTGACTGGAAGTTGGTGCTTCCATCCAGTTGGTGCTGGAACACTTAGGGAGTTGGTATTTCCTTCTAGTGGGTGCTAGAGAAACCAAGGAGTTGGTGCTTCCTTCTATTAGGTGCTAGAGAAAACAGAGAGTTGGTGCTCTCAACAAGTTGCTGCTTGGAAAACAGAGGTTGCAGCCTCATTATGAGTTGGTGCTCATATGTATGATAATGTAAAGAATGTAAAGATTACTTATCATATAAAGAAGAAGAGGTTTTTACCCTGTATGGGTTTCCTCGGGAAATATCTGTCTCTGTGTATCTCATTTGTGTGACTGATGCTGAATGTTCTATTACTTACTTCCCTGCATTATTGTGACTGTCATTAAATGTTGTGTAAAGAGTTTAAAATAAGCATAATTGTTTAAGCACAATAACAACTGATTCACCCCCCCCTCTCAGTTGTGCAACACTAAAATCCTTTATTCACATGATGTAGACCTGCACCTTTGGCGGATTGTGTAGAAGACTTGAAGACATCCGTATGTAGCCGCAACTTTCCTGAGTTGTTGCCATCTTTTCATTGGAACAATAGATGTGTGACTTGAGTGATCATGGGAGATTAGATTGTACTCCATTGTATAGAGATATCTTCAGATTGATTTTGAGACCGGTTCTACTGGGCCTTCTTCGTGACTATAACAACCTTTGGCATGTAATCACATTTGTATTCGCCTATTCATGGCCATGGATAGTTGTTTGGTATAATTTCACATGGATTTGCAGTGTAATTCAAATTGGTAGACATGTATGCAAAGTCAGTACAGATTGTAATAAGCAACTAGTTCTTCTAGTTGGGTCCCCATTACTCCACTTCTAGGTTTTTTATAATGTATTTTGGCCATCCCAAATGCTCCTATGACCTCACACATTAGGGGGCATATGTTATAGCAATATTTTCCTCACCCCATCCACTCTTGCACAAACGACCTTTTTCCATTTCCCTATGCAGACTTGAAGTCCCCTTTTGCAAATCCCAGAGATAAAAATACAATTTTCCACACATACGCACCTTTCCTACTATACAACATGCATATACGTAGGTTGCACCACTATAACCCACGTACATCGAGAAATGTGCCCAAAATTGCAAAATGGTGTTAGGTTTCCATGTCACGTCATGAGATCAATGATCCTTGGCCTTCCATATACTGGAAACGTTTCGAATTGGCCCTTTAGTTCCACTTGAAGGCTATAAATGGGCCAAATCCAATCTGTGGAAAAGAAGAGAAAGAATTCAACTTTGATAGAAAAGTTACTCTGGAGGAATTATTCACTTCACATTGAGTCTGCATCCCTTTGTTCTTTAAGTCTGAACACATTGTTTAGCCCCCAAGCTCTTCCCTTACTAATTGAGAACTCCATTGTCTCTCTTACATGAGATTGCCTTTGGTGGAGGATTGAAGTAGTGGAGGCCCAACTGGAAGGAACTTAGTTTCTCAGTTTTGAACCGTGTCGACACTGAAGTTTGTAACTTATTCACTTCTGCTGATTATATCTTAATAGATATACTCTTTTCTTGTCCAATTGAAATCTTGCAAATATTTTAATTATTATTCCATGGGCTTATTTGTTATTAATGTTGATGGATTATGCTATTGAATATGATAACATCATATATTATCACCATATGATTGCATTGCTTGGTTGTTGATGACTAGTTGTAGGTATATTGCTTTGGGTCAAGTGCTCAATGGTGGACTTCATCGAACGTCTAGACTAGGTAGGCCTTTTATCTTATCTTGCTAGCATATTTGTTTATATAGCATACTTGAAAGTAGAGTTGATTTCTACAATCATTTCTATCTATTGTGGTTTACTCCTAGCCATAGAGAGATTTTCCTCGTAACAAATGAGAATGAAAAGTGCTAGGAGAAGAATCCTTTCAGATATTGCCCATTGATAGGTAGCATTAACCTTTTTCCTTTCATGTCTTGGAGCATATATGAGTTGAATCCAAATATATTTTCGATGACATAGGGTCCGATATAGAGTGCTTTGAACTTCATGTGCATGGACGACTTTTCCTTGGCTTTGTTCCAAAGAAGTACCAGTTCTCCCTTCTGAAATTTCTTCATGGTTTTCCTTTGATCAAAATATTTTTTTACGATCCACAGCCTCTGAGAAGTTCGGTTTATTAATTGATTGATCCATTCTAAGTAGGTGAAGTGTCTTCTGTATCTTCAATATTAACCATGGAGATCAATGCATTAAGCTCGAGGTTAATTGGCATTTTTTCCTCTTTCCCATAGACCACTATATACAGAGTCATCCCGATACCATATTTTGGGGTTGTCCTACTTTCCCATAATGCTTCTGTCAGCTTCATGTGCCAATTTCTCTGGTTTCCATCAATGATTTTCTTAAATATCTTCACAAGTGTTTTGTTCGTGGACTCGACAAAGCCATTTCCTTGTGGATAATAATTTGAAGACTGACCCATAATGATCCCATATTGTCCACAAAACTCCATGAATTTTGACCCAATGAAGATCAAACCATTTTCTGTGATAAATTTATCAGGGACACCAAACCTCGAAAAAATGTTGTCTTTGTGGAATCCAATCAATTCTTTAGCGCCGACCTTATTTAGCGCCATTGCTTCTATCCATTTTGTGAAATAATCAGTAGTTTTTAGAATGTACATGTGACCTTTGATATATTTTAGATTAATGGGCCCAATGATATCAAGTCCCCATTGGGAAAATGGTTGTTCCACCACAATCAACTATAGAGGCATCGTGACTTTCTTCATTTTTCTTGAGAAATATTGGCATGCCAAACATCTCCTTATTGAGGCGTATGAGTCCCTGAATATTGACAGCCAATAGAATCTCATTCTGATTATTTTGTGAGCAGTTGTAGTGGGTGCAAAGTGTCTACCGCACATTACCTCATGGAATTATTTGATCAGTGTTGGATATTGATTCTCATCGATGTATATCAGCAGTATACCATCGAAATTTATTCTGAAAATTATGTCAACAATCAATACATATTGGTTTTCCTTCATCTTGAGTTTCCTTCGCTCCTTGGAACTCATTGTAACAGGGAATTTTCTAAATCTTAAATAGAATATGATATCTCTGTACCATTCTAAATCAGCTAGTGGTTCCTCGAATGAGATTGAAATCAAACCATCGATTGAGTCCCCATTCGCCATAAGCTTGCATAATCCTTGTCCTTTTATTGCCTTCAACGATTTGATCTCAATATCATACTCTTGAATTTTTGCTAACCAGTTGGCCCATTTTCCTTCCCTCAACTGTTGATTTAGGAGCATCTTAACAGGGGACAAGGGGATGTAGGAAAAAACATGAGAGTTTATTATATAAGTCCGAAAGTGTGCCACAAATTTTATGAGAGCCAAAGCTCATTTCTCGAGTTCTGAATACCTCAACTCATAGTCATGTAGAGTTTTACTCATAAAACTTATTGGTATCTCTTCTTTGTTGCTATTTTTCTGATTGAGGACGAACGACACAACTACCTCTGTAGAAAATGAATATATAATAAAATCCTTTTGAAAATATGGAATAATGAGGACATGAGCAGTGGTGATGGCCCCCTTGATATTGTTGAATTCTTCCTAATTATCTGTTGTCCACTCGAACCTCTGTTATTTTTTTAGCAACAAATTGATGGGTTTTATGATGCTTGCGTAATCAGGAACAAATCTTCAAACAAACTTAATTTTCTAGAAGAATGAATGGACTCCCTTCTTGGATGTCAGATGGTTGAGTTCATTGATCAATTTAACTCTTTCCAGGTCAATGTAAATTCCTTCCTTGCATACAATGTGTCCCAACAACTTTCCTTGAGTTACAACAAACAATCATTTCTTTGGGTTGACAGAGACGTTGTATGATCTACATCTTTCAAATACTTTTCTTAGATGATGGATGTGATCCTCCATTTTTCTTGAATGCACTATCAAGTCATCTTGGTAGTCATCCATGAACTTTCCTATCAGTCTGATGAACACATGATCCATGGCTCTTAGGAACGTAGCTCTGACATTCTTCAAACTGAAGGGAATTCTAGTGTATGCATATGTCTCCCATGGTTTGATAAATGTTGTTTTTTCTCTATCTTCCTTAGCCACTAAAACTTGATTATATCCAGAGAAACCGTCCAACATATACATGCATGCAGATCCTGTGACTTGATGCAACAGAAACTCCATGTTTGGCAACGTAAAATTATCTTTTATGCTCGCTTTGTTAAGATCTCTAAAGTTGACGTACATTCGGATTTCCCCATTATTCTTCCTGACAATCATTTCATTTGAAAGCCAGTCTAAATGTCTGATGGGATAGATTATCCCTGCTTTCTTCAACTTTTCCAACTCAATTTTTACTAGAGGCTTCAGCTTGGGATTCGTCATTCTTATTTTTTATTTCACCAGTTTGGTTGCTTCCCTCAAAGGAATGATATGTTGGAATATTGTTTTGTCATAAGTATTTAATTCGTCATAGATCCAATCAAACACATCAATATATTCCTTGAATAAGACGACATATTGATCAACTTCTTCGGGGGTGCAATCGACTCCCAAATTGACACATTTCGGGGACTGGTCCATTCCAATATTGACTTTTCTTGTCTCTTGTGCCTTTCGAATTGAAACTTCTTCAAAAAAATTATTGGCATGATCATCTTTTTTGAACAAATATTTATCTTGTATGCAGTCTTTGGGGACAACAATCACTTTATCATCTTCTTCTTCATCACCATTTAACAAAAAATTCTCCAATTTTTCATCATTGTCAAACACTTGCAAGTACTCAATATTATCGGGCACAGATGGCCTAAAGGCCCTTTCCATATGGAAAGATGTTTTTCTCAGGATATCATCTGGATTTGATAATGAATCTGTCAAAGCTAGTGAATCGGCCTTATGGTTCTTATCCCTTAAAATCAAAGTAATATTGAAAAAGCTGAAAGATTCCATTAGTTCATTAAGCCTTTTGAAATACAGTTTAAGTCTTTACTTTTTGATTTTTTATTTTTGGCTAACTTGGTTGATAACCAAATATGAATCTCCAGTCACAGTGAGATGTTCTATTTTCATTCCTTGTGCGAGGATCATCCAATGGATTAAAGATTCGTATTCTACCTCATTATTCATGCATGGAAACTCTAGTCTTACAGCGTGAGGATGCGTCATTTTATTTGGGTTTATGAGAACAATCCCAACTTGTTCCCTAATTTAGAGCATGCTCCTTTGAATGAAATTCTCCAGTAGCCTTCAAATACACACTATGGGACCTCCAAGTCTTGAACTCATTCTAGGTTTTCGTTCTGCTCCATGTCCAAGATAACATAGTTTTCGATATTGGCGTGTACGTAGTATTCCATTAATTCATTATCCTTCTTCTTGAAAGAGAAAGGTTTTCTGGGCTCTCGGGGTACTTTAATCATTTCTCCCTCCTTTCCTAGTAGCATCATATAGCTACCGTCGTTCATTATATATCCACCGATCATGGAGCTCCAATATCTTCCCATCACAACCTCATATGTTGGAGGCAGGTCTACCACAATAATATTAAAAATTGTGATGATATGGGGAGCATCTATAATCCATGCATAAAAATCCTTGATTTCTTCGTATGTCGAAACTTTTCTCGAATTGATGGCATATATGCTCTCGCTAGTTTTGTAATATTTAGTGCAGTTCATGCCCAATGCTTCCATGACCGTGAGTGGAATTATATTATTTTTTAAACCAGTATCAACTAAACAATTATGTAATGCAACATCATGGTTTTCAATTGATATGTAGAAGGGTGGAATTTTACCTCTTAGTTTAGCAGTCGACGGGCCTTGGTTCTGTTTTGGAGTGGTAACAACAACTTTCGTTCTTTTCGATGGATCATCCATCAACTTCAAGATATTTTGCCTCTACTGAGGAATCTTCACCACTTCCATAAAAGGCAAGGTTATCCTCAACTTACTTAAGTATTCCACGACTTTGTACGTCATTTGAGTTGACCTTGTCGCTATGGGTTTCCTTGTGGTTCCAATTGCCACCTTCTCATTTGACACTTTTTGATTGGATTTCTACTTTTCTTTTTCTTTGTCGGAGTCGCCTTTATTCTTTGGTCTATTTACAAATTCTCTTGTTTGGGTGAGATTTTATTGCGAGTTAGGATCATTATCTCCCTCTCCATATATGTACATGGATGCCTAACATCCATCCATATACATTGTCTCAGAGCATTCATCAGGTAGGTAATAACCATCCTGCTTGGTTAATTGCTCGTCATAGACTTCATCCAAAACAACTGCATTTGGAGTGGGTTGTCTGGGAACCCTCGGTCTTAGTGAGTCTCCAATATTCTCTAATCTGACTCTATTTTTTGAGGGAGGGTTCCTCCTTTGTTCGAGAATTGACATTCTTGTGTTTGGCATGTAATTATCTCCCCTTCTCAGCCTGATTATTTCATTCTGCATCTATTTGATTGTTCTCTTCATCTGCGCAATCTAAATTCTTTGTTTTGTTTCCTGTGCTGCTGCAGGGTCAAATTTTACGTCAGGTATGGTTCCCTTAAAAAATCCTCCTCCTACCATTTGATTTTGAGCTGCTTGAGGTTTAAACTCTTCATTTCTTCTTGAGATGGAAGCTCCTTGATTATATGTATTCAATCCTCCCATATGTCTTTGTACTCTTCCCATTATAATGTCAGGGTCGATGCCTGTTTCAATCATAATTTCTTCCATCTCAGTAGCCTTATTCATTTATTCCTCAAGGGTATCCATCTAGGATGATGTCCTGATGGCATATTTCACATTCAAGGGAATTGCATTCTTATAGAAATCAAGAATGATTGGGGAATTTGATCTTTTGTCTTCTAGGATTCTTCTCAAAGTCTTATAGAACCTGAGATTAAAATATCGTATCCTTTCATTCTTCCTTAACCCAATTTGGGTGAATTCTGTGAGGAGGGTATGGTATGCAATTGGAGGCAAACATATTTAGGAACATAATTTCGACATCATTAAATGAGTGAATGGATCTACTGGGCAATGTTGTATACCATTCATAATCTCTTTCTGATAAACTTTGCAAAAATAACCTCACCATCATGTCATCATGTTCAACTCGGTGGAAGTCACAAATGTCAAGAAATAAATGCAAATGCCTCTTTTCATCGATTGTCCCATCTCCAAAAAATTCCTTCAAGGTGCCCTTAGGGAGAACTGAGAGTTCGTGTTGTTCACCCATGAGATTAACATGGGACTCTCTCACCCTCCTTATATTTCCAAACCTTGGGATTCCTTGGTTTCTTGCAACATCTCTTTCACCTCCTTGTCTCTCCTCACGATGTTCAATTTGGGGTTGTTCATCTCTTTTCACCATTTTTGAGGAGATTTCAGAATCAAAATTTTCACTTCTAGGAACAAAGAGTTGTTTACTTTTACTTTGGGTGATGGGTCCCTTGTACTTGACCAACTTCAATCTTGACCTTTTTCTTGTGTTTCTCTATCCAATCTTTGATTTCTTCGATCTTTTCATTCTTCTCTCCTTTTTCTTCGGAGAATTTATTTTTCTTCTTCTTGGACTAAGATCTGACAAGACCCTTCTAACTCTTCTCGAGTCTAGGCTGTTGTTATTACTAGATTATACAATTGGTGCAAAATTCTTTTTTGATTATTCATTCCAATTTCTAAATGGGGTTGGTTACCCCGGGGTAAAGTCATATATTTCTTTCCAAATTCTAGGCCAGGTTCCAAATTTTCAGTTCATGTCCTCAGTATGGTCGCCAAAAATGTTGACGCTTGAATCCGTCAGGACCAAAACGAAAACCTCACGAGGATGCAAATCCTCTTGCATTTTTATAGAGGTGGTACTCCTATGTCCAAGATTATAAAATGTGGGACTTTTAAAGAAGTCCTTCAAAGGAAAGTAAAAAATAAAATGAAAAATATTTTTATTTTATTTTAAAAGAGAGTTCTTGAGAATGGACCAGGAAACACACACACACACACACATTCATACATTTAAAAGAAAATAAACATAATTCCTCACATCCATCATAGTAGGGATAAAGATTTATGATCACATGAAAACTAAAAGAAAATGATCTACATGCATAAGAGAACTTTGACAGATTAATACATGGGCAACTCAAATGGAGATAACAATAGATCAACCTCAAATACTTTATATTAAAAAAAACTGGGTTACAAAGTACAGTCGAGATTGTTCCCAAAATAGCTCTCTTGGAATTTCTAAAAAATATATAGTTCAATACATATTATCTGAAATTATAATGCATTTGTCATAATGAATGGGATTGGGGCTCCCACGGACAATAAATAAAATACATATAAGAATGAAGTTCGTAGAAAGAAGAAAGTGGGTGGTGGAAGGAAGCAAGACCTGGTAAGAAGAAAAAGGAAAATATCAGTCTTCGATTAAACCTTTCTATTTAAAGAGGTGGAGTAACTAGATGACGAGCTTTATAAAGACAAAAATATGTGATCAGTATGAACTTACTATGATGGTATCTCATGGTTTCTCACTTGCTCACGAATGTCCTTTTATGTCTCTCCTTGGCGGTTACATGAACCATCTCAACCATCCTTTTCCCTTCATTGGTGAGCTTGTCGAAAACCTTTTTGAACCACTCCTCAATGTAGCTCCTCATTGGCGCCATGTTGATTTCATGCCGGATTTTTATGTTGAAGAGTTCACCTTCCAAGTCCCTTAGATCAGTAGAAATGTTCCGCAATTCTTCTTCAATATCTTGGTTTTTAATCGAATAATCAACTAGCTAGTTTTCCATGTCATCTTCACCATATTCAAGAATGCCATAGAATTTTTCAAATGACAACCCTTTAAATATCTCAACTTGTTTGTCAAATGATTGCTTGGTTAAGAACAATGAGTTGAGTATCAATTTCGGGTCTTGGACCTCATTGGTGCTTCCAGTTAGATCTATCTCAGTTAGCTTCTTGAATAATTCTTCTCTTCTAGTTATGGCCTGGCTGCATGCTTGAGCAATACCATTCAGGTTTTTTACCTTTTCCTTCCAGCATGCATTCAATTTTTTGAATCGGTTCGAAGAAGGGAGATACTCCTCTCTTATTCTCAATTATGTCATATTAGTAACATTAACACCAAATGGTACAACCGCATCGAGGTAGAAACCTTCCTCATTTTTCAAATTTTCTTGCAGATATTCTTGAAAAGCATGTGCCCTCGTTCCAAAAGAGACCATGCTCTTTGACATCTCCCAATCCTCTCTTATTAATTCCATTCTTTTCTTGATATTCTTTTCCACATAGCCTTGGGATGATGTGAGAAGGATTGTTAATCCTTTTAACTTTTCTGCAAGTGTGGTAGGCCCGATCATTGCTAAAGGACTAGCAAGCATTGGAAGGGGCATTAAAGCTTCCTCCAATTCTTTGATTCACTCCTTTAACTGAACATTCTCCGCTTCAAGGCCTCCAATAGAATTGTCCAGAGAATATCTAGTTTCTCGATGTATCTGGGAAATTTGGGAAGGCCACATGTTCCATAGGTTAATCTCTAAATGATATTTCCCCTTCTTACTCTTTACATCTCTTTTCTCAATAATCAAATTTTTGGATTCACTGTAAAAAATAACGTTTTGAAATGAAAAAGGACTCTTCTTTGTTGAAGGTCTTGGTCCCAATTATTTCCATCTGAGGATTCTGGTGAGCAGTTTTCTCCAACTGGTCATCGTTGGGGAACCCTTTATCAATGTTAATTTCGAGTTCCATATCCTCGAGGGAGAGGTCGTGGACATCGCCTTCTCCTCGATGTCCCTCCTCTTCTTGCACAATGATTTTTATTTTTTTCCTAAATGGAGGTTTATGAGAAATTTCAATTTTTTCGAAAGGAGGGTTCTTATCTCCTCCTCCGCCTAAAGAACTATGGGTGACTTTCATACTTGGGTAGGCCATTGGAGCACTGCTCCGAGATGTTGTATTCTTTGACATTACAGTCAAGGATTGAGCACTTTTCTCACCCAGACCTTTTCCTCTCTACTTGTACGACTCATTGGTGTTGAGTATTGTCTCCAGGTCACCAGTGTCATGAGTGGGAGTGCCTGAGGCATTGTCTCTGTCTTCACTCAAAATAATGTTAATGAAAGAATTTCTAAAACCAACAACTAATAAATGTTCTACAAAAATACCACTAGGGAACCCTTTTACCTTTTCAACATATTTTAAATTGAGGTTGTGGAAGTGGCCTGCGAATTCATCAATATTGTTCATATTTATGAATATGAATTCCACGACTTTCCAAGGCAGAGGTATGAATTGATTTTTTCTCTTTTCATGGAAAAAATGAAACTAGTAGGTGTATTTCCTTGCTATTTCAGCAACAAACATTTTTTCATATATGTGGCACAGAAGGAAAGAAGGATTTTTTTTGGATCCAAAAATATTTATAACGTTATAATTTTCCATTTGTTCTAGTGTCCCCTTCCTATCTAAGAACTTCCTCACCTGGTCAAACATCCGGGGGGAGTTATTTCCAAACAAAAATTCTTTAAAAACCGAGAAAAATTAATTAAAGACTTCATAAAAATGTTGGGAGGCCTTGTGCCTCCACAATGTTTGATACCAAAAGGTTACTAGGTTGAATTCACAGTTTACCTTCTTCCACACAGATAATCTCGGGGACTGGCAGCAATGCGCTATCATGAAAACCAAATAAGATGACATAAAGACTTTTTTCTCCTTCTTGTATTGCACCAATTGGGAAGATATTTCAATGGAAATCAACTTACCCCAATCGAAGATGGCCTGTTCCTTGACCATAAAATAAAGAATGTAAAGAATCATCCAGGAGATGTTGGTCATGGTTTCTTGTCCTGTTATCCTCGTAAAAATCCATGCAATTTCCCGGAAGGGATTTTTAAATGAGACAACTTGCAATCTTGTGATGTCCTCGGGGATGACCATTGGGTTCTCTAGGAATTCAGGTAATAGGTCCAGTCCATTGTCATGCTTTTTTAAGAGCTGCCTGTAATATTCACCTTTGAAGGTGAGCATTGGCTCAGGAAGCCTCAACTTCTTACGAAAAACCTGGGGCGACAGAGAGACAGGGGAATGGTCCCACAACTGGATGATCCGCTGGCTTCGAATGTGTCTCTCAGAGCACTAGGTGACCAACTCCTTACAATCAAACAATTTAGGGACACACCCTGTGTTAGCACTAAAAAATGCACCATCAAAATTTTAAGTGCCTTCATAAATTTTGTGTTATATTTGCCAAATTCCTTTGGTCCTTTGCCTATGGTCATAGCCTCTGAATTCGTCATTGAGCCTTGAAAATTTCCCATTAATCGCTTTGGCCAAAGGTGGTGTGTGCTCAAGTGTCCTAAATCAAACCTATCCTATCTACCAAATCTAATGCATATACGAAATCTCCTAGCTGAAGTACACAGGAATGCTACCAAATCTCCTAGGTTGTGTAACGATGGCACTACCGAATTCGCAGGGACATATTACAATGGTGCTACTAAATTCATTTTGATTGTGGCGCTACTAATTTTGTAGGACTATTTTAGTGAGGGTGCTACTGATTCTGTAGAGATATATAGGCTTGGCGCTACCGAATTTCACATAGAGATATACAGGCTCGACGCTACCAATTCTGCAGGCTTGTTTTGGATCTGCGTTATGAAATTTGTAGATTATTTTTCAAGGGTGCTACAAAAACTCGCTACCCAGCACGCTACTGAATGATGCTACCAACTAGAACCTGGAATCAAGGGGTTTGATTTTATCACTCTTTTGGGTGGCTAATGATGTGGAGAAGATATAAGACCATAGGTGGAAGCATGATGACAACATACAACCTATGCAGGAAACTTGGCATAGATGATTTTAGGGGCTAAATTTTTCTCATGGGCTAATTTTCCATGGTTTTTCCAAAAACGAGATTTGTTATTTTAAAAATGATTCGCCCAAATTCTATAGGATAAAATTATTTTACCTTAAAAATTGCCAAAAATTTATAAAAACTATATAAAATCCTTAGAAATTTGAATATTTTTACAAAAATATCGCCAAAAATTTATAGTTGGCATATGAAGGATTAGTAAGATTTGCCAAGGTTTCTATATTTTAAAATAAAATTCCATCCTTAAAATCATCCTTGCTTGGCATGGAAAGGGATGCGCATCAATGAAGACAACACCATTTAAATTTTGTTGGATTGGTTTCCAACATGTTTCCTTTTATATAGCAATTTGTTGAATAGTTGTTAGCACATGTGTTCGATTGATAAGTGTTTTTGGAGAATCCGATGTGAGGAAGGGCCAGCTCGCACCTCTAGATGTTGCCTTTCCTTTTTCTTATAAATAATTGTTCCAAATGATGAAGGAGGTTCGAATGGTTGAGCTGATGCTCCCGAATTGTAATATTTTTGACTAAGTAGACTGGTTCTCTGGTTGTGTATGAGACTTGAGAATTTTTTATTAGTAGAAGTCGGTTTCTCTTTATATCATCTTGTTGCCTCTTATGTTGAAGTGTTCATGATTGGAGGATCCACATGAGTTTTTAATGGTTGTGTTATGATGAATGTTTGATTATAATACTGTTGTGATGTTCTTTAGTTTTATTTAAACTTTGAATTCAAGAGGATCTTGTGTTTGAGTTTTTCTTCCTTGGGCTGCTTGAAGACCTGATGTTAATAGTAAACATTTAAAACTCCCTCAATAAGTCTTCCTCCTATTCACTAACTGAATCTAATCAAGATCTCATTTGCTTGTGCATGCTAGCCTAGATTCCTGAGTTAAAACCTTTTTATTCTGAGTCTTTTCCATTTGACCTTTTAAAAACTCTTTTACATTCACACATATTTTTATGGGTACTGGGCTTATCCTCTTTCAGTCAGAGGATGATTCACAGTGCTAACATAAATGGCACCATTGTCGGGGATGGATTTGTTAAGAACCAAATATCAATATAGCATAGAAAATCCTCAGAAAAAGTACTCAATGCCTTGAAAAAGAGAGAATTTCAGATAATAAGCCTCTTCAAGGGGGCAACCTCCTTTTACCCCACTTAAATGTTCAAGTACACGATGATTCAAAATGAAAATGTCTCCTTGGTATATATAGGAGACTAGGAGGTAAAATTACAACCAATGGCCTAAAGCCGACATAAATAAAATAACATTACTAATCTAATATGCCCCAATTAAGGGGTAATGAGCAAATATTAGGGCTTAACATGCCCCTCCCCTTGAGACAAGTGTTGTCCGCAACACTTGAGTAACTCTGGATGCTTCTGTAT
>ML799845.1:0-26550 GCA_009831015.1 Picea engelmannii | reverse complement strand
ATCAAGAGTCCAAGTAGGATTTTCTGGAGGCTTATTTGGTGTAGAAGTTCCCTTTTTGTGTGGCATGTTGGCCAAGTATCACTTTTGAACCTTGATTTTGAGGTGGTTCTGCTAGACAATATTTCTTCTGTTGTATCTCCCAAGTTTCATCCCTTCTGGGTATGAAACTTTCCTTTATGTATTTCTCTGATATTTCTTCTCTAGAATGCCACAGGTTTGATCAAAATTGGATGTGCCAAGTGGAATTTACGGTAAATTCCCCACAAGTTGCTGATTTTTGTCCTTTCCGGAAGATCTCACTTGTATAGTGTGCCCTGGAACACCTTCTTGAGACTAGTTAATAGGACTAGTCAGATACCCTATCTTACACAGGGTGTATCTACAAATTTATGATGACCCAGAAGCTAAACATTTTACCACAGATACCTTACTGATTTCTCTAAATATCCTCTAGATATCAGGGTCTTAAACGTTACAAAAATGTTTTTATAGCGAAAATTCCGCAATGACTCAGTTTAGGATGATTCCAGAACCCTATCTTGTACAGGATGTATCTCTGAAAGTATAATGCCTTAGGATCTGAATTTTGAACCCAACGTACCTTGATCCATCTACTAAATATCCTCCAAGCCGTTCCTTCTGAAACGTTGTAGAAAAAAATTTATAGTGAAAATACCAAGGTGTCTCAGATGTAGCAGGGAAACCCCAAGACCTTGAGCTCTAAAACCATATGTTAAGAACCAAATATCAATATAGCATAGAAAATCCTCAGAAAAAGTATTCAACGCCTTGAAAAAGAGATAATTTCAGATAATAAGCCTCTTCGAGGGGGCAAACTCCTTTTACCCCACTTAAATGGTCAAGTACAAGATGATTCAAAATGAAAATGTCTCCTTGGTATATATAGGAGACTAGGAGGTATAATTACAACTAATGGCCTAAAGCCGACATAAATAAAATAACATTACTAATATAATATGCCCCAATTAAGGGGTAATGAGCCAATATTAGGGCTTAACAGGATTTGAGCATATTGAAGAGCTCCTTGGGAAGAACGACATAGATCCATCTCTTGATGGTAGACAAGAGAGGGATACGGAAAATTGAATTTAATTGTCTACCTGGTGACTCCACAATCAAAGACTCCATTGGGGAGGATCCTGTTGACATAAATATGACCAGGTATCAGTTTATTATCTTTCTTCATGAGTTGTTGTTGCTTTTTATCAACTCATTTTTACTTTTCCCTTCATGTATTAAAAGGATCATCTTGTGTTTTGTATATTCATATGATCATCAATCTTCTTTCATATATCCATCCTTGGAAGAAGAAGACCTGCCTTATGTATGTGTTGTAGATGTTGATTTGGTACCTTCACCTCAGCCTATTCACAAAGATGAACTCTGTATTGAAATCCCTCCTGAAATTGATCATCCTTGTAGCCTTGAGGAGGTTGAAATTGATTCATAGCCTTATCCTCACCTTCTATTTTTATTGTTGAACCTTTCCAACAACTTGTTAAACCTTATATTCAACCTACTAGTTTTCAAACTAGAATCAGAGACAAGATGTTCAAACCTTTAAGGATGTCATATTACCTTGATCCTTATCCTCTTGATTTCCTTGAGTATCTTCCTCGGTTCCTTGGAGAAGATCATGTTACTGCTGAGAGGCATTTGGAAGCCTTTGAGAACTTTGTTGATCAGTTTGAGATAGTTCATGATGATGTTACTACATGGTTGTCCTCCAGATCTTTGTTTAGAGATGTTGCAATATAGTTTAAGAGCTTGAGAGATGATTCCATTGGTTCTTGGATCGAATTTTCCCACGTTTTTATAAAGCATTGGGGTGAGAACAAGTATTTTGACCAATACCTTGCTGATTTGTTTACTTTGAGTACAGGAGTGGAAGAAGTTTTTCATGTCTTCAATAGGAGGTTCTACAACGTTTATCATAGTATGCCCTTAGAGATTCGGCCTACAGAGACTGTTGCCATGGTATTGTATGTTATGGCTCAGTATCTAGAACTTTCCCTTCTCCTGAGAGAAAGAAAGTCTTCATCCTTAAGAAGCTTATTTGAAGATTCTCAAGAAGTTGAGAAGAACATCTGTGCTTCTAGGAGGACCCACGAGAAGATTTTCTTTGAAAAGATGCATGCATATGAGCAAAAGGACTGTCAGAATATTTTAAATTTGCAGCAAGAAGACAGTGAGTATGAATCATATCTGGAAAACATCAAGGATGTAAGTATGATTCACATTTGGAATCAGATTCTTCAAGATTTGTAGATTTTTCTATGGACAAGGGTGCATGTTTAATTTATGATCAATTTTCAAAACATGTTGAACATATTATAATTGATGATTTCATAGGTATCTATATGTTCTTGGCTGATCATAATTATCAGTGTGATTCAAACTCTGTTGTACCACTATCTTGTAATCATCATGTTGAGAACAAAGAGACTACAATTGTTGATGATCAAGATCTGATCTCAAGGGAACCAAAAGGTTGGTTGTTTTCAAGCAAAGAGGAATGTATATATGAGCAGTTGTCTTTTCTTAATAAACAAGTTTCCAACCATGGTCTCGAGGATCCAATTGCATCTTATATGGAGTCATATGTTTCAGATTGTTTAAAAATTCTATTTTTCATTATTTCACAGGTATTCATGGGTAAACATGTTTCTCTAAAAGAATTTCAATCTCTATTTTCAGACCTCTATTATTCTCTATTGATTAGTGGTATGGATGGGATTCCTTTAGTCATGAAGTTGATTGAATGGTTATTGTGGAAATTTGCCTTTACTTGAGAAATTTATTGATCTTGTTAGGGTAGGGTTGCATAGGTAATAAGCTTTCTTCCTGAGCATTTGATTTCCTTCAATTTCTAGCAAGTCTTTCAGTTTCTTGAATAAGTGGTAGTTTTTGATAGTATTTAGAGGTTGGTTGCACAGATGACTCCATATCCCAATAGATAAGGTGAATTGAACTGCTAAATTTCTTGGAATCCTCATAGGGAGGCCTCCATCCCAGTTAGAGCCAATGTTAGCACTCAAAAACACACCATCAAAATTTTAAGCACCTTCATTAATTTTGTGATAGATTTGTAAAATTTCTTTGGTCCTTTGCCTACGGTCATAGCCTCCCAATTCTTCATCAAGCCTTGAAAATTTCCCATTAATCGCTTTGGCCAAAGGTGGTGTGTGCTCAAGTGTCCTAAGTCAAACCTATCCTATCTACCAAATCTAATGCATATACAAAATCTCCTAGCCGAAGTACACATGAATGCTACCAAATCTCCTAAGTTGTGTAATGATGGCGCTACCGAATTCGTAGGGATATATTACAGTGGTGCTACCAAATTCATTTTGATGATGGGCACTACCAATTCTGTAGGACCAGTCTAGTGAGGGTGATATCGATTCCACAAAGATATATAGGCTCGATGCTACCGAATTGCACATAGAGATATACAAGCTCGACGCTACCAATTCTGCAAGCCTATTTTGGATCTGTGCTATGAAATGCGCAGATTATTTTGCAAGGGAACTACAAAAACTCGCTACCCAACACGCTACTAAATGATGCTACCAACTGGCACTTGGAATCAAGGGGTTTGCTTTTATCATTCTTTTGGGTGGCTAATGATGTGGAAAAGAGATAATACCATAGGTGGCAACATACAACCTCTGCAGGACACTTGGCATGGAAAGGGATGTGCATGAATGAATACAACATCATTTAAATTTTGTTGGATTGGTTTCCAACATGTTTCCTTTTTTATAGCAGTTTGTTGAATAGTAGTTAGCAAAGTTGTTCGATTGATAACTATTTTTTGAGAATCCAATGTGAGGAAGGGCCAGCTCGCACCTTTAGTTGTTTCCTTTCCTTTTTGTTATAAATACATGTTCCAAATGTTGAAGGAGGTTCGAATGGTTGAGCTAAGGCTCCCGAATTGTAATATTTTTGACTAAGTAGACTGGTTCTCTGGTTATGTATGGGACTTGAGAATTTTTTATTAGTAGAAGTCAATTTCTATTTATATCATTGTGTTGCCTCTTATGCTGAAGTGTTCATGATTGGAGGATCCACATGAGTTTGTTATGGTTGTGTTATGATGAATGTTTGATTATAATACTCATGTGATGTTCTTCAGTTTTCTTTAAACTTTGAATTCAAGAGGATCTTGTGTTTGAGTTTTTCTTCCTTGGGCTGCTTGAAGACCTAATGTTAATAACAAACATTTCCACCTCCCTCAATAAGTCTTCCTCCTATTCACTTTTACTCCTATTCACTGACTGAAGCTAATCAACACCTCATTTGCTTGTGCATGCTAGCCCAGATTTCTAAGTTAAAACCTTTTTATTCTGAGTCTTGTCCATTTGACCTTTTAAACAATCTTTTACATTCACACATATTTTGATGGGTACTGGGATTATCCTCTTGCAGTCAGAGGGTGATTCTCAGTGCTAACACCCTGCACGTGAAATTCCAGATGCCCATATTATTTCTATTTGGGCAGAAGGAGATGAATAATAGGAATATGCCCTAGACCACTGAAAACTATGATCCTCGCGCCCAAAAATATTTAGTGTATCTCCACAGAACTATTTTCGAGTTGCTACCATAAGTCGACAAGAACGTTCCCTTGCTCCAAATTAACATTGGAGGGATATGATATAATCCTCCAAATTAATGTGCTTTAATAGGAGATCTAATCGAACCTTTCGCTTATTAATGACCATCCTTTCGAGCCTGTATGGTAAGTTATTAACATTAAAATCATAGTAAATGTGCATTGGGAAGGGTACGAGGGTGGAGGGGACGGACAGGGGAAATATGTGACTTGAGATTTTTGTGAACTTGGGAACCTGTGAACCTGAGAGCCCGTGATGGTATGAGGTGCAAAATTGGATAAGTGTGGGATGACGCGATGGTCAGATGGATTCATGTAGGCGAAATGACATTTAGGCAGTCCGGGGATCAAAATGTAGATTGTGGAACTCTTTGTTGCAATGTGTATATCACATAATACGGGAACATGCAAACTCGATCCCGTCAACCTGGGAACCCACAATCGTAGAATAGACTAAGTATAGAACAACAAGGTGGTCGTTCGGACTCGTGATGTGAAGTTGTATATGGAGGTGAGAAATTGTGAGTCCGCCAACCCGAGAACCGACGGTCTAAAATGCGACTAAGTGTTAGAAATATAAATGCATAGTAAGAGGGAAGAAATAAAATGGGAAAAATGGGTAAGTGTAGAAGGGGGAAAAGAAACGGAGAAAAGAAATCGGAAGAATAGAAAAGAGGAGGGAACTTTTCGGAAGCAATTGCCGGTAAATGACCTCAACACCTATGCATTGTAACCATTAAACATGCACATAAATTTTAACTAAACAACCCTCTCAAAAGTTGGAAAATAATATTCCCAAGATTCAATAAGCTCGACACCAGGTTCAACTCTGGAAATCATTCCCATCTTGACAGTTTACCACACTACAATTCAGAAAACCCTCATAAAAAAAAACTAATAGGCTCTCTCTTACAAGTAAATGAAAACAAAGCTTCAATACTTGAGTCAAAAACTTATTTCGAGGAAGAAACACCATAGGTAATAATTCAAAAATATGGTGATGCAATGCAAAACTATACATGGAAGCGAATCAATGAACTTTGGGAAAGGAGGATTGTTCGTATGCAGTTTGAAAGGACCTTGATGTAATTTTCCATTAAATTGATTTTAATTTATGATCATCGGATCATGCCTAACATACGACAACAAAATATTTAAACAATAGTTATGTATCGCGGGTATCATGATAAAACACAATTTTGACAGGCTAAGTAGGATTTTGTATATTATGATCGATCATTGTTAGAACATTGGTTTTTAAAATCAACAATATATAAAAAACTGTAGCTTGTCAAATATTGTAGCTCGTTGGAATGTATGTAAATGAAAATAAATCATAAAAAATATGTGAATTGGAAACATTTAAAAGCCAAATTTTTTAATCAAAACATTTATGAAATGAGAAATATCCCAGAAAGAAAATGTCATTAATGATTAAATGAAATCTCAAAGAAGTTGGGAATATGGCCAAACTTGACAAAAATGAAAACAATGCTTAAGTAAAATAAATAAATTATTTTTTCAAAAAGGAAGGGTCCCAAATTTATTTATATTACAGAATTTGGGAGGTTGTTGTCTTCCACAACAATCCATAAGGCTTAAATTATATATCTACAATACTTGTCCATGCAACCTTAATTTGTTTCTAAATTCTAGTGCTTTTATACTAGAGTTATACTAGTGTTTAGCTAGCTTACCTCTTGCATAATTTGTTAGACTTTTAACATATTTTTTAGAAGCTCTAATAATAATTTTGTTGCTGATATATATCTTTGTTGACTGCTACAAATAGGTAAATCCAACTTAAATTGATTGCCCACTTAACATATAGCTTGTATACTTGGTTTATCTTGTGTCTCGAGCAAGTACTATCATCATCCGCAGGTTCTCAAACTTCTTGGCAACTATTGACTACTACTGAGACTCATTTTCAAGCCACTTTCAATTTAGGAACTTTACCTATAGGGGAATCCATTCATAAGTATCACTTTCCATCGCATTCCCCCCTAGGGTTACCTGGGATTCCCCCTTGAGGTGATCACTTCACCTCTAAAGTGACGAGAGTACCTATCTAAGGTGACAGTGGGTAGGTATTCTCCTAGTTTTCTCCATCTTGTGGTTTGGGTTAGGCTTTTCCCAACCTCCATTTCGTGGCATAGCATTTTAGTGTCATTGTCAGGAAGGATTTTGAATCCTCTTTCGTTCCCTAACGAAAATTTGGCAAGCTATCCAAAATCCTTTCTGTATATTTCTTGGCGACTCCACTTGAAGGACATCCCCCTTCCACCTTTGATGAGATCTTCTTGAAGCTCCTCTGGCGACTCCACTTGTGGAAAATTTCCCTTTCCCTTCCCTCCATTTTTTATAAACATTAGGAAGTGACATCCTGGATAATGGATCCATGGAATCACATGATTTACCGTGGGCCTTCCACAACGTATACCCTTCTCTCGATGTTCAAAATATTCTTGGATACCCTAACCTTTTCCCTGTAGGGTGGAGGGAAAATTGCCCTAAATTCGATGGTGACCCAACTCTAGTGGTCACCCATGTTGTGAACTATATGAGGTATGATTCAAGTATAAATGTAATGCATGAGGATGTACTAATGAAATTTTTTGTATCTTCTTTGGAATTGAGTCAAAGGAAGTGGCTTGCAGACTCCTGTGATCTGAAAAGTATCCAGTCTTATACAAATCTTGTTGAAGAATTTCTCAGGTATTGGGGGCAAGATGCTCAGTATTTGTAGACTACCCTCCAAGAGTTAAAATATTCCCTTTACAGAGAAGGTTTTCCAGTGGATAAGGAGACATTAACTGAAGAGTGTGAAGATGAAGAAGAGTATCACCCACCACCTATGAAGGAAGTGCTTGAAGAACATATCCATGAAGAAAGTTATCAAGAAAATCTCGATGATGAAGACCTTGATTAGACATTGGTGTCCCTTTTCTTGCTTGATCAAGGTGAAGTTACCCATCCTTCCCTTCCTCCTACATATGAAGATAAAAAAATAATTGGCTTCAATTATACAAATGATCTCATGAAGGACCCCTATGATGTGGTTGATCAACACATTGATTATTTCATACATATCGAGAGGCGTAGATGGGATGTGGTTTGTTTCACTTTTGATAAAGACCCCATTTACGAAGTTGAGGGTAGTCCTCAAACAAAAGGGGTTGATATGTCATCTTCATAGGATTGGTATTCATGCACATATGATTAATATGCTTGGCATGCTGGTAATGATACGATCACAAATTTGTTTCAGGATGATTTGTCACAGCATGCTCATGAATATTTCCAATCACCTTCATGTTCATATCTTGATGGATACTAGGTTGTGACCATCCTAGAGCGGTCAAAAGCTCACCCTACAAAGAGAAAGTGTTTTCATATTGAATATTTTTACAGTGATTCATGGATGAAGAGGCAATGCCTTTATTTCTCTAGACATGAGACAATCCCTTACCTGTTTTCTTCTTCTCTAAGGAATCATCAGGATTTCTTGGGATCTCTCATGTCTCCTCAGTCTTCAGGAAGCAACGATCATGCTAATGGGGGTGAATATGAGCCATCATCTACATATTTTAGACCTATTCAGAGTTGATGGATTGATCGATCTTTTGGCTATCCTTTCAGGTAGGATTTCTGGGATGATCAGAATTGTAACTACTCTTTTCAGCAATATTTACTCCCTACCACCCATATCCATTGCTTTCATTTCATTTCATAATTATATGTCTATTTATGCTCATGATTATTTCCTCAACTTAGCCTTGTTGTATTACATGATTAAGCATAGGGGGATATACCTTGATGAAATTATGAACATATGGTTTCACTAGTTATATGACTTCACCTTACATCACCTATCACACGATCTTAAGGGCCCCAGGTAAGTAGGTAGGTCATCTTTGTTTCTTTCGTTTTCATATTGATTGTTCATGGTAGCTTAGTTGTATTTCATGTTTCATTTTTCTCTACTTGCATATTACTTTCATGATATTGCATGTCTATTTTAGAATTTTTTTGAAAAAATGCAAAATTTTCTTTCTAGATTAGTTTCCATTTTTGGTTTTTGATTATATGGAAAAAGGATGAGTAAATCATCCTAATGTTAATTGTTTGTTGTTTCAGTGTGTGTAGGCATAGATATATTGAGAGATGTTGCAGTTCTCATGCACTATACGCGAGTACATGTCCCTAAGTAGGACCCAAATTTTATCCCCGATTTTAGGGATAACTAAGTTGATGACGTCTCGAGGCCCTCAGGTTGCAAACATGGAATGCCAAGACACAACTTGAAAAACAATGTTCACTTACATAGATAGAAGCCCACTTCACCACCACGGTGCCAAGTTCATCATGAGGGTATCCACCACACCATATTTCTTCCAAAAGACATCAAGTATTGCTCCATGAAGTACAAGCCATGTATTATGGTGAGTGTCATTCCAATATTTGAGGCATTTAAAAATGCTTTTGATTATGTAACATCTTCTTGGACATTATGCTCTTTGCCATGTTTCACCTTGGTGGTTGACATTGTGCCCTAGTAAGTGGTCACCCTTAGGGATTGGTTTGCCATTGAGAGGTCCCCTTGACGATTCATCGTGCCATTCCCGACCATACTTGTCACTTTCCACACTTTGTCCCCCCATATATTTATCTTTTGGATTTTCAAGTGAACTGACCCAAGAAAGGGTTGTCCCTCATTTCATGGGAAGAAGGGGATGAAGGCCTAGAGGGGATATGGATGGTAAAATATAAAATCCTAATTATGAACCTTCCATATGCTCTCTCAAAGAGGTCTTTAGAGCATTGAAACACTTCTCCTAAAAAATCAAAGACCTGCAAAATAAAACACATAACATAATTGTCCCACTTGATTGAGGGATTTACACAAAGTGTTTTACAAGATAGACTATACCCCCATGTAACTATGTGTACTTATCCATTCAAGTGACACATTGGTACTTCCCCCAAGCTAATTGATTCACCCTAGAGAGTACCCAGTTTTTGGACCTTAATTAATTAATGGAAATGAATGGACTTGGAAAAAGGATGCATTGAAAATGAAGGTGCAACACACCCTCTCCAAAGGCACCCATAAACAAGACACTATGATCCCTTGTATGTCATGAACCCCATGCCCAAGAGTATTTCCCCCATCCATATCATATTTTCCACATATCTTAGAAAGAGGTTCCACTCAGGAAACACTCCTTGACCTAGGGGACGATTCACCTAATAGGTCACCTTGTCAACCCTCCCATACCCAAAATTGGCAAGTTGCATAGGGTCTCTGAGCACTTGTTTATTTTGATGAGGTGGTTTTTGATGCACATGTTTAGGTGGCTCTTTTATTGACTTGATTTACTCATCATGACACATTGACTTGATATCCTTGGAGGGTGTATTCATTGTCTTTGCAAGACCCTATTTGGTGTACATATTTGGAAGAACAAGACTAGCTTGGGATTCCTTGGGGCTTTAAGCCCATTGGTTGGATACCGTGGCCTGCACTCTGGATGATGATGAGAGAATTTAGAGGCTTGAGATATGCCTTGGAGGACCTCACCCATTCCCCTACTAGCCCAACATTTTGTCTTTGGAGGCCAAAACATCACACTTCTAGGGCTTGACGTCATGCATGGGTTAGGGTTTGGTGGTGATGAGGACACATGGCATCACTTGATGAGGAAGAACACCTTGACTTCGTGGAGAGGGCCCTAGTGCCTTTAAATAAGGCCTTTGGAGACCCAATGTTTCATACCCAACCTCAATGAGTTGCCAAAGATGCGAAATCATTTCCCTAAAGGGGTGACACCATGCTTTTTCTAGGGTTTCTATTGTGCAAAATCAATTTTTAAATTCTAAAGGGGAAAAATAAGGGTTTTTGTCCCCTTACTTTGTGGTTTACCCTAATTTTTGTGGAAAAATTCTTATTATAGGTTTTTGTATAAATCGAGATCTTTTCTATCTCATTTTATCAAAACTCTCCCTCTTGTGAGAGGATACTTGGCTGAAATTTGCACCCCTCTTGGGAAAATTCTCTATCTCTCTATTTCTCTCTCTTTTGTGATATAGTGTCTATATTGTCTAATCAAGTGAAGTGGTGCACTACTATTGGATGCTCTTTCTCTTTTCTTTGGTGATGAAAATTTCTTGGTAACTAGGGTTTTGTCTTGGCATTTCTTGGAATTGGTAAGGAAAATCTACACTTTGTTAGGTTTATTTCTTGTTGCATGCTTTTTATTGGCTAGATCCTTGGAGGAGTATAGGGATTTAAAACCTCCACCAATTTTTATCATTATTGTTTGTTGAAAAGGGTATTGCAAAGGTTTCTAGGAGGAGTAAAAGGGTTTACACCCTCCTAGACTTTACCTTGTTAGAGATTATATATCAAGGGAGTAAAAGGGCCTACACCCCTTGCGATTTAGTACTCCTAACCAAATACAAGAAGAATCCACAACCCATTTGGCAAGGAACTAATCGTGTATTGCATTGGAGAAACAAATTGTTTGCATTGGTAAACGTGATTTTGGGAGAAATTGTATTTGTTCAAATTGGATTGTTTTCTACATGTTATAAGCGTTCTTGTGCCCTAAGGGTGTCCTCTTTTAGCCAATAAATTTTCTGTTGTAACTAAATTAAAGATAAATCCATTAGGGCTGCAGAAAATTATACTTTTTTTGATTCATAACTCACAAATCAACCGTTAGAAGTTGCTAACAATTTACCCCTATAATCTACTAGTCATAACACATCTTTTGGGTGGATTATTTGAAAGTTTTGGTGGCTGATTTTTCTAATGAAAAAACTTGTTTTCTACAAAAACAAGGCTGCAATTATATCTCTGCAATACTTGTCTATAACAGCCTTAATTTGTTGCTAAACTCTAGTGCTTTTATACTAGAGTTATACTAGTGTTTAGCTAGCTTACCTCTTGCATCATTTGTTAGACTTTTGGCATCTTTTTTAGCAGCTCCAATAATAATTTGTTTTCTTATATATATAGTTGTTGGCTGCTTCAAATAGGGAAATCCATATTAACTTGCTTGTCCACTTAACATATATATTGTATACTTGTTTTTTCTTATGTCTCGGGTAGGTACTATCATCATCTGTAGGTGCTCAAACTTCTTGGCAACCATTGACCACTACCGAGACTCATTTCCAATCCACTTTCCATTTAGAAACTTGAAATATAGGGGAATCCATTCATAAGTATCACTTTCCATCTCATTTCCCCCTAGGGTCACCCAAGATTCCCCCCTTGAGGTGATCACTTCACCCTAAAAGTGACGGGAGTACCTGTTGGTCCTAAAGTTTGCACCTGACTGCTAAAGGGAAAATCTAGGCCACCTCAAGTTTTGGAATGATTATTCTTTAATAATTTGATTTTCTTGGTCAACTCAAGGACAGGTTTTCAAAGATGGTAATATGGTTGCATAGGCCACACAGTATAAGAGTGGGTTCTCCTTTGCCAATGGTATGGATATTAATGAATAGTTGGGGATATGAAAAGACAAACACAAGAAAAAACAACAAGCAATGCAATGAATCACTTGCTATGTGAGAATAAAGACTTAAAATAATACCTTAAGACTTAGAGAAATATCTAAATGAAAATCATTCAACAGGTTGTCGAATAGTATATCTTTCGCTAAACAATAGTTGTATAACAAGTTGCAGAATCAACAAAAAGATGTACCAAAACAATGGCTGGAAGAATAAGGAAATGTTCATTGCACACATCACAAAATTTTCATTTCAGACAAGATTAAACACATACAAATTTGAGTAAGAGAACACAATTGTCATCAACATATATTCACTAGGTAGAGAACTTTATAGTCAAATTCAAAGGTACATCCCTTCTGTTGCTTTTATTCTTGTCCAAAAACTGAACCCTTAAAACATACAAAAACTGCATATTTATCAAAGTTGTAAAGGCTCTCGTCCATATGGGACCGAAGCTTCACTCTGTGCTCATAGTTGTAAACAAATTATTAACTTAAAAATGACACTGTTGGAGTGCAGTGATGCATCACTTCAAACTTGACTTAATTAAAAGGGATGTGATTCATATCAAACATAAATGACCACTTATTATGCATTAACTTGAAATGTGTCAACTTAAATAACTGAAAATTGTTGTTGATGGTAGACTAGACTTATGCATAAGTTGAATCGCAGTGAGCCTTTGACAAAAACTGATTCGGAGTGAAAGAGGTGAGTGATGTGTCGAGCATTGGCATGCCTGTGCATTGTTTGAGGCCACTGGAAATGACTGGATGTGTTGACAACTCCTTCTTGAGATATACCATGATATTCAATCTCGAAATTTTTCTAGGAGATTAACATTCAGGCGTCTTTTATTCTTGAAATGAATGTGAGCCATCGATTAGTTTTGTAAATATGCGATCTGAGGGACCCTGCTACCTTAGCGCTCCTGCTAAAGTTTTCTTAGTCTTCCATTTTTAGATTTCCTCTAACCCTTTTTAGTGATGGTGCCAATTCAGGAATTCGGGGGCTTCAGAAGTTTGGCCCTTCGGTGATTTCGGCCTATGCTGAGTTGAAAAACTCCCAGATTAGTATGGCCCCGTAGTGAGGTGGCATCTTGACATCACTTTGGAACTTCGGCGGTTCGACACTTCGGTGTTCAGGAGTTTCTGGACGTAGATCATGGAAATCTCCCGAAGCAGTATGGGCCCGAAGTGACGTGTTCCAGAAAGAGAGTGACATGTGTCACTCGAAATTGAGTGGATGATGTGCCCCAAGGTGCATGAAATGATTCCATATGTCAACGCCATATGGATTCCACGTGTAAGTGCCAGATGAATGCCACATATCTTGGCGGACGAGTGTTGTGTGCTTCGACACTTTGGGCTTCAAGAGTTTTGGATTGTGAAGCATGAAGATCTCTCGAAGTAGTACGTGACTGGAGTGACATGGAATCCTAACGTCATTTTGGGACTTCGACGATTTGACACTTCAACGTTCGTTGGTTTGATCGACAAGCTTGGATGCCCGAACACCGAAATTTTTGAAGTGAAGATTCTTCGTGCTTTGTTTCTTAAAATCCTTGTGACTTAGAAACCTTGAATGCATAGGATTCATTGATCTTAACTGACTGTCGAATCTTCACCATTGAAAGTTAACCTATTGTTTGCTTATATTTCAAGCCCGAAATGGACTGCTCTTGAGTTGTTGCGTTCTTCTTTTGGATGTTTCTTGTGCAAACAAAGTACTTGGTCGACCCGCTACATGTTCTATTAGTGGTAATTTGATGAAACGTATTTCAAAACAAATCAATGACATGCAATTACCCCTTAAGAAAACAAAAATATGGCACGGATAATCAATTAAAGAGAACAAATTAAAATGTGGAGAATAACTTAGCAAGAACAAAACAAAGAATCGGGCTTTAACAAGATGTTATAGGTGAATCGAAGGGGTAGGGACGCGATGCAGACCTAAGTTCCAACATTGGCTCCAACCAAGGATAACACTTCCCTCTGAGGTGATAAGAATAGTAGATCACGTGCCTTACTTCTCAATAACTTGATCCCACCTTCCTTTTCTTACCTATATTTTTTTTCTGCCAACCGTGTATCTCTGCCACTGTTTCTCAACCATGCATTTATGGAGTTCAATACAATAACTACACCCCAGTTCCTTTGTTTTGATATGGAGTCTTTATTCAATATGAAACTTAAAATTGCAGCTACACCCCAGTGCCTTTGTTGGGATATGGAGTCTTATTTCCGATATACTGTATAAACAAACTAAAAATGAAATGCTTGAATGATGAGCTTTATTCAACACACCCCTAATATACTCAACTGAAAAAAAAGTAATCCGTGTAATCAGATTTCCAATGAAGACATACAAGGAGTTGATTAACAAGATTCAATTCACCTCCATCTTTAAGTACGAATATAATAGTAGGAACTAAAAAATATAGCAACAACTTACAATCTGGAGGCCCATACTTAAAGTTTTGAAATTCTTCCTTCACAAAAAGAATGACAAAAAATTCTTTAATCCAATTTGTCTACATATAGACTGCTACAGGATCTGAAAAAACACGAGAACCATACCCCTTATGATAATGAGCATCAATATCTATTTCAATCTGATCCTCAAAACTATAAGTTTGTTGTATGATTTTTATTTTGTTGATGAATGTGCATGATTTCAGTTGTGTAATATCCACTTCATGGTAAAAATTTTAAAATCCTCCAGTCAAGACAATTGTTGGCAACAACATCCCATTTTGTTGGTAAACCAAGGCATTTCCTTCACTATTCTTTAAAACATATGCTTCAAAACTGTCATAGACTGGGTCACTGCTAAGTATTTCCATCTGTATCATTGCAGAACTCTGCTCCTCATCATTAAGAGATTTATTAGAGATGGGTTGGTCTTTAAATTTTTTTGAAACTTGAACTTCAAAATCCTCCATTTCATGAGATCCTTGGGAGATTGATTGCATAATAGTAGCCTAATCCATGTAAAATTTTGGAGCATCAATATCATCATAAAAAAAACTGTTAGAGATATCTGATATAATTTCAAATGTTTCTACAGAATCTTGATCAACCTTTTTGTCATCAGAAAAATCAATAAAAATTTCCTCATGAACAGAAAAACTAGAGAAGATTTCACAAGGGGATGAATTCTCTTCCACTTGTATAACATTAACATACTTCTCATTCATACTACTAGAAGAACCGACTATAGACTTCTGCATATATAAATCAAACTCCTCACAACAATTTTCAAAAATCAAATCAGCTGGAAAAAACCTTTTACAATGATCGCTAAATGCTGTATGGAACTCTTTCAAGGAAGATATGCCAGCAGGAGGCAAGGATCGGTACCATTCATGAGTGTCTCCCTCCAATGAATACATGAACATATTCATTAATACATCATCATGACATATATCCAACTGATGCATGAATTCATGGAATTAAAGCAAATGATCTGTAGGGTTATCATCTTTATCTTCTCTAAATCTCGGCAAGTAATCACCCCACTCATATATAGTAGAAATAGTATTTGGAAAACCAAGAACAAAGGATAAAACCTCCGAGCCAAGATGGCTTCCATCTAAAAATATGAATTCTTAACACTATGGAGTCGCCACTGGATCCTTTAACCATGGATTCACCATGTGAATGATCTGCAATCTAAATGTGTCTGGTCTTTGTTCACCATCAAAGATCAGATCTGATCGTTGTTGTTCTCCCAGGGAAAGATATTTAGTTACTCATTTCCCTGACAACGACACCAGAAGATGTTGGTCCTAAAGTCTGCACCTGACTGTTAAAGGGAAAAGCTAGGCCACCTCAAGTTTTGGAATGATTATTCTTTGATAATTTTATTTTTTTGGTCAGCTCAAGGATAGGTTTTCAAAGATGTTAATCTAGTAGGACAGGCCACACGGTATAAGAGTGGGATCTCCTTTACCAATGGTATGGATATTAATGAACAGTTGGGGATATGAAAAGACAAACACAAGAAACAACAACAAGCAATGCAATGAATCACTTGCCATGTGAGAATAAAGACTTAAAATAATATCTTAAGACTTAGACAAATATCTAATTGCAAATCATTCAATAGGTTGTCGAATAGTAGATCTTTCGCTAAACAATATTTGTATAACATGTTGTGGAATCAACAAAAAGATGTACTAAAACAATGGTTGAAAGAATAAGGAAATGTACATTGCACACATCACAAAATTTTCATTCCAGACAAGATTAAACACATACAAATTTGAGTAAGAGAACACAAATGTCATAAACATATATTCACTAGGTAGAGAACTTTATAGTCAACTGCGCAGGTCCATCCCTTCTGCTACTTCTATTCTTCTCCAAAAATTGAACCCTTAAAACATACAAAAACTGCATATTTATCAGAGTTGCAAAGGCTCTCGTCCATCTAGAACTGAGGCTTCACTCTATTCTCACAGTTGTAAACAAATTATTAACTTAAAAATGACACTGCTAGAGTGCAGTGATTCATCACTTCAAAATTAGCTTAATTAAAAGGGATGTGATTCATATCAAACACAAATGACCATTTATTATGCATTAACTTGAAATGTCTCAACTTAAATAACTAAAAACTATTGGTGATGGTAGACCAGACAAACGCATAAGACGAATCGCACTGAGCCTTTGACAGAAACTGATTCAAAGTGATAGAGGTGAGTTATGTGTCGAGAATTGGCATGACTGCACGTTGTTTAAGGCCACTGGAAATGACTGGATGTGTTGATAGCTCCTTCTTGAGCTATACCATGATTTTCAATCTCAGAACTGTTTTAGAAGATTAACATTCAGACGCCTTTTATTCCCAAAATGAATGTGAGCTGCCGATTATTTTTGCAAATCTGCGATCTGAGGGACCCTGCTACCTTAGCGCTCCTACTAAAGTTTTCTTAGCCTGCCAGTTTTATATTTACTCTAACCATTTTTAGCGATGGTTCCAATTAGTGACTTTGGGGGCTTCAGAAGTTCATCCCTTCGACGATTTCGGCCTATGTTGAGTTGAAAAACTCCCGGAGTAGTATGGGCCTGGAGTGACGTGGAATCCTGACGCCACTTCAGGACTTCGGTGGTTCAAAACTTTGGCATTCGAGAGTTTTTGGATGTAGAGCATGGAAATCTCCCGGAGTAGTACAGGCATGAAGCGAAGTGTCCCAGAAGGAGAGTGACATGTTTCACTCAAAATTGAGCAGATGACGTGCCGCAAGGTGCCTGAAATGAATCCCATATGTCAGCGCCAGATGGATGCCATGTGTCAGCGCCAGATGGTTTCCACATGTCTTGACGGATGAGTGACGTGTGCTTCAACACTTCGAGCTTTAGGAGTTTTGGATTGTGAAGCATGAATATCTCTTAAAGTAGTACGATCCCAGAGTGATGTGGCATCTTGATGTCACTTCAGGACTTTGGCAGTTCGACGCTTCGACGTCTGTTGGTTTGATCGACAAGATTGGATGCTTGCACATAAAAATTTCCAAAGTGAAGCTTCTTTGTGCTTTGTTCCTTAAAATCCTTGTGACTTAGAAACCCCGAATGCATAGGATTCGTTGATCTTAACGGACTATCAAATCTTCACTGTTGAAAGTTAACCTATTGTTTTCTTATATTTCAAGCCCGAAATAGATTGCTCTTGAATTGTTGTGTTCTTCTTTTGGATGTTTCTTGTGCAAAAAAAGGACCTGGTCGACATGCTACATGCTCTATTGGTGGTAACTTGATGACTTGTATTTCAAACCAAATCAATGACATGGAATTACCCCTCAAGAAAACAAAAATATGGCGCGAAGAATCAATTAAAGAGAAAAAATTAAAACATGGAGAATAACTTAGCAAGAACAAAACAAAGAATCAGGCTTTAAGAAGATGTGATAGGTGAATCGAAGGGGTAGGGATGCAATGCATACCTATGTTCCAACAATACCTATTTGAGGTGATTGTGGGTAGGTATTCTCCTAGTTATCACCATCTTGTGGTTTGGGTCGGGCTTTTCCCAACTTACATTTTGCGCGATAACATTTTGGCGTAGTTGACAGGGAGGATTTTGAATCCTTTTTTATGCCTTAATGAAACTTTGGAAAGCTATCCCAAATCCTTTCCCTAGATTTCTTGGTCACTCCACTTGAAGGATGTTCCCCTTCCACCTTTGATGAGCTCTTCTTGAAGCTCATAGGGTGACTCAACTTGTGTAAAAGGTATGTTTCCCTTCCCTCCATTTTTTATGAACATTAAGTTCATCTGACGACTCCATTGAAGAGACATCTCGGATAATGGAACGATGGAATCACGAGATTTACCATGGGCCTTCCAAAATTTATACCCTTCTCTCGATGTTCAAAATATCCTTGGATACCCTGACCTTTTCCCTGCAAGGTGGAGGTAAAATTGCCCAAAATGCGATGGTGATCCAACTCTAGCAGTACCCATGTTGTGAACTATATGATATATGATTCAAGCATAAATGTAATTCATGAGTATGTACTAATGAAATTTTTTGTATATTCTCTAGACTTGAGTCAAAGGAAGTGGCTTGCAGACTCGTGTGATCCAAAAATAATCTGGTCTTCTACAAATCTTGTTGAAGTATTTCTCAGGTATTGGGGGCCAACTACTCAGGATTTGTAGACTATCCTACAACAGTTCAAAGTTTCCCTTTACAAAGAAGGTTTTCCGGTGGATGATGAGACAAAAACTGAAGAGTGTGAAGTTGAAGAAGAGTATCACCCACCACCTGGAGAAGACGTGCGTGAAGAACATATCCATGAAGAAATTTTTCAAGAAGATCTCGATGATGAAGACCTTGATGAGACATCGGTGTCCATTTTCTCACTTGATCAAGGTGAAGTTATCCGTCCTTTCCTTCCTCCTGCACATGAAGATAAAAAAATAATTGGCTTCAATGATACTAATGATCTCGTGGAGGACCCCTCAGACGTTGTTGATTAACAAATTGATGATTTCATACATATTGGGAAGCGTATATGGGATGTGGTTTGTTTCAATTTTTATAAAGATACCATTTATGATGTTGAGGGTAGTCCTCAAACAAAAGGGGTTGAGTTGTCGTCTTCGGAGGATTGGTCTTCATGCACATATTATTCAGATGATTGGAATCTCGATAATGATATGATAATATATTTGTTCCAGGATGATTCATCGCAACATACTCACAAAGATTTCCAACCACCTTCATGTTGAGATATTGATGGATACTAGGTTGTGACCGACCTAGAGAAGTCAAAACATCACCCTACAAAGTGAAAGTATTTTCATCTTGAATATTTTTACAGTGATTTGCGGATGAAGAGGCAACATATTTATTTCTCTAGACATGAGATGGTCCCATATGTCTTTTATTCTTCTCTAAGGAATCATCGATATTTCTTGGGATCTCTCATGTCTCCTCAGTCTTCAGGAAGCAATGATCATGATAATGGGGATCGAGATGAGCCATCGTCTACATATGGTAGACCTCTTCAAATATGGATTGATTGAGCTTGTGGCTATCCTTTTGGGATGATAAGAATTTGCAGTTACTCTTTTCAGTAAGATTTTCTCCCTCCCACCCATCTCCATTGATTTTATTTCATTTCATGATTATATGTATATTTATTCTCATGATTATGTGCTCAAATTATCCTTTTTGTATTACATGATTAAGCACAAGGGGAGATACCTTGATTAAATGATGAACAAATGGTTGCATTGGTTATATGACTTCACCTGACATCACCTATCACTTGATCTTCAGGGCCCCAGGGCCCCAGGTAAGTAGGTAGGTCATATTTATTTCTTGCATTTGCATATTTATTTCTCATGGTAACTTAGTTGTATTTCATGTTTCATTTTTCTCTACTTTCATATTTCTTTCATCATATTGCATGTCTATTTTAGAAATTTTTGAAAAAATGCAAAATCTTCTTTCTAGATTAGTTTCCATTTTTAGTTTTTGATTATATGGATAAAGGATGAGTAAACCATCCTACTCTTAATAGTTTTTTGTTTCAGTGTGTGTAGGAACAGGTCTACCGAGAGATGTTGTGGTTCTCATGCAATCTACAGTGAGTACATGCCCCCAAGTAGGAGACATATGTTATCCCAAATTTTTGGGATAACTAAGGATATGATGTCTCAAGGCCCTTAGGTTGGAGACATGGAATACCGAGAGATAACCAACAGTGTCCACTTGCACAGATAGAATCCCACTTCACCACCACAGTTCCAGGTTAATCATGAGGGTATCCACCACACCGTCTTGCTTCTGGAGGACATCGAATCTTTCTCCATGAGGTACAAGCTAGGTATTATGGTGAGTGTCATTCCAATATTTGAGGCATTTGGGTTTGTTGCATTTAAAATTGATTTTGATTATGTAACGTCTGCTTGGAAATTATTCTCTTTGCTCTGTTTCACCTTGGTGGTTGACATTGTGCCCTAGTAAGTGGTCACCCTTAGGGATTGGTTTGTTACTTAGGGGTACCCTTGATGATTCATTGTTCCATTCCCGACCATACTTGTCACTTTCCACACTCCGTCCCCCCATCTCCTTATATTTTGGGTTTTTGTGTGTATTGACCCAAGAAGGGGTTTCCCCTCATTTCATGGGAAGAAGGGGTTGAAGGCCCGGAGGAGAGATGGTTGGAAAAATATAAAATCCTAATTATGAACCTTCCATATCCTCCCCCAAAGAGGTCTTGAAAGCAATGAAATGCTTCTCCTAAAAAATCAAAGTCTCGCAAAAGCTAACACATAACATAAATGTCCCACTTGATTGAGGGATGTACACAAAGTGTGTTACAAGCTATAATATACCCCCATGGAACTATGTGTACTTCTCCCTTCAAGTGACACTTTGGTACTTCCCCCGAGCTAATTGATTCACCCTAGGGAGTACCCAGTTTTTGGACCTTAATTAATTAATGGCAATGAATGGGCTTGGAAAAAGGATGCATTGAAAATGAAGGTGCAACACACCCTCTACAAAGGCACCCATAAACGAGACACTACGATCCCTTGTATGTCATTAACCCCATGCCCAAGATTATTTCCCCCATCCATATCATATTTTCCACATGTATTAGAAAGAGGTTCCACTCGGGAAACACTCCTTGACCTAGGGGACGATTCACCTAATAGGTCACCTTGTCAACCCTCCCATACCCAAACTTGGAAGGTTGCATAGGGTATTTGAGCACTTGTTTATTTTGATGAGGTGGTTTTTGATTCACATGTTTAGGTGGATATTTTATTGACTTGATTTACTCATCATGATGCATTTTACTTGATATCCTTGGAGGGCGTATTCATTGTCTTTGCAGGACCCTGTTTGGTGTATAGATTTGGAAGAACAAGCGTAGCTTGGGCTTCCTTGGGGATTTAAGCCCACCGGTTGGATACCATGACCCACACTCTGAATGATGATGACAACCTTTGGAGGCTTGAGAGATGTCTTGGAGGACCTCACCCATTCCCCTGCTATCCAAACGTTTTGCCTTTGAAGGCCAAAACGTCACACTTTGAGGGCTTGACGTCATGCATGGGTTAGGGTTTGGTGGGGATGAGGACACATGGCATCACTTGATGAGGAATAACTCCTTGACTTGGTGAAGAGGGTGGAAGAAATACTTGACTTGGTGGAGAGGGCCCTAGTGCCTTGAAAGAAAGCCTTTGGAGACCCAATGTTTCATCCCCAACCTCAATGATTTGCCAAAGATACCAAAATGTTGCCCTAAAGGGGCGACATCATGATTTTTCTAGGGTTTCTATTGTGAAAAATATATTTATAAATTTGAAAGGGGAAAATTAAGGGTTGTTGTTCCCTTAATTTGTGGTTTACCCTAACTTTTGTGGACAAATTCTTATTAGAGGTTTTTGTATAAATAGAGATATTTTCTATCTTATTTTATCATAACTCTCCCTCTTGTGAGAGGATACCTGGCTGAAATTTGCGCCCCTCTTGGGAAAATTCACTCTCTCTCTCTCTCTCTTTTGTGATATGGGTTTTATCTTGTCTATTGAGTGAAGTGGTGTGGTACTCTTTGATGCTCTTTCTCTTTGCTTTGGTGATGAAAATTGCTTGGTAACTAGGGTTTTTTCTTGGAATTGGTAAGGAAAATCTGCACTTTGTTAGGTTTCTTTCTTGTTCCATGCTTTTTATTGGCTAGATCCTTGGAGGAGTATAAATATTTACAACCTCCACCAATTTTTATCATTATTGTCTGTTGAAAAGGTTATTGCAAAGGTTGCTAGGAGGAGTAAAAGGGTTTACACCCTCCTGGACGTTACCTTGTTAGGGTTGCTATCTGAAGGGAGTAAAAGGGCTTACACCCCTTGAGATTTAGTTTTCCTAACCTAATACAAGAAGACTCCACAACCCATTTGGAAAGGCACTAATCTTTTATTGCATTGGAGAAATAAATTGTTTGCATTGGTAAACGTGATTTTGAAAGATATTGGATTTGTTCAAATTGGATTATTTTCTACATGTTAGAAGCATTCTTGTGCCCTAAGGTCATCCTCTTTTAGCCAAGAAATTTTCTGCTGTAACTAAATTATAGCTACAGCCATTATGGTTGCAGCAAATTATTCTCTTTTTTACTCATACCTTGCAAATCAACTGTAAGAAGTTGCTAAAAAATTACCCCTATAATCTTCTAGTCCTAACATATCTTTTGGGTGAATTCTTTGCAAGTTTTGGTGGCTGATTTTTCTGCTGTAACAACTTGTCTTCTACATCCATAAGGCTGCAATTATATCTCTGCAATAATTGTCTATAACAACCTTAATGTTTTTCTAAAGTCTAGTGTTTTTATACTAGAGTTATACTAGTGTTTAGTTAGCTTAGCTCTTACATCATTTGTTATACTTTTAGAATCCTTTTTAGAAGATATAATAATCATTTGTTTGCTGATATATATCTTTGTTTACTGTTGCAAATAGGGACAAACAACTTAAATTGCTTGTCCACTTAACATATAGATTGCATACTTGGTTTTTCTTGTGTCTCAGGAAGGTACTATCATCATCCGCAGGTGCTCAAACTTCTTGGAAACCATTGACCACTACCAAGAATCATTTCCAAGACACTTTCCATTTAGAAAATTGACATATAGGGGCATCCATTCATAAGTATCAATTTCCATCTCATTTCCCCCTAGGTTCACCCATGATTCCCCCCTTGAGGTGATCACTTCACCTCTAAAGTGACATGAGTACCTATCTGAGGTGACACTGGGTAGCTATTCTCCTAGTTGTCGCCATCTCATGGTTTGGTCGGGCTTTTCCCAACCTACATTTTGCGCGATAATAGGGTGTCTTGAGTTTTTAGAAGAATATTTAAGAATGGTGATAGAGGAATCAATATCTACTAGGAAGATCTTGCCAACATATAATGTGACTTATATTGCAATTATACCAAAATATGATAATCCATCCACTTTTGACAACTTCATTCCAATTCCATTCTATAACTATATATATATATAATCCTTGCAAAGATTATAACCAAAAGATTGAAAACTACCTTGTCAAATATAATATCTAAATAATAGTTTGGGTTCCTAGAGGGGAGAGAAACACATGACGTTGTGGGAGTTGCACAAGAAAGTCCACACTCCTTGAAAACAAAAAAGCTCAAGGAATTGATTGTAAAGGTAGATCTATCTAAGGCATATGATAGAGTTAGTTGGATCTATCTAAGGCATTTTCTTATTCGTTTGGGATTTTGTGCACAATTTGTTTCCTAGGTAATGAATTGTGTCTCTTTGGTATCTTTCTTTGTACTTATCAATGGCTTAACCTCTCATTTTTTCAATTTTAAGAGAGGTCTCAAACAAAGCTACCCCCTTTCGCCTTTGTTGTTTATTGTTATAGAATAAGGTCTTAGTCAAGATCTAAAGGAGGCTAGAAGAGATGGAAATTTAAAAGGGATAAATTGGAAAATTCCTACTCTTTGTCCCATTTATTGTTGGTTGAGGCTATCTTGATTTTTTGTGATGGCACTAGAAGAGACACAACAAAACCAAAAGAAATATTAGACCAATCATGTCTAGCTACATGTATGTGGATAAATCTTGATAAATACACCATTTGTTTCTTTGTTATTATTGATGAAGATAAGGGGTATATGTCCTATTTATTTAGCTTCCAATAGACTTATCTTGAGAATGGTTTAGAGTATTCGAGTTTCTTTCTCAAACCCAATGAATATCAGAAAAAATATTGACAATGGTTGATTACTAAACTAGAGAAAATGTTAAATTTGTGGTGCAACCACTAGCTATCTAGAGGAGGCAAATTGATTTTCGTAAAGGTGGTTTTAGAGGCCATTGTAGTATGTTGAATGTCTTTATCTTAGATACCCAAATGTGTGCTAGAATTGATCAAAATATTTTTCTTTAGGTTTATTTGGCCTAGGAATAAAGATAATAAAGGGTTACCTCTAGTAGGTTGGAAAAAAACTTGTTGTCCCTAAAGCCCAAGGGGGATGAAGACTCAAAACATTTTCTTGTTCTCTAAAGATATCACAAAAAAAATGCATGGAGGATAACTCAGAAGTAGATTTTATGGTGCAAAGTGGTGAAGGAAAAATATATATACCCTGAATCTTTAGATCACTGGTTGAGAAATCATATGAAGAGTATACATAATGTTTATATTATTTGGAAAGAGGTTGTGATTTATTTTCCCTTGGTTAGTAACTGGTTGGTATAGAAGATTGGAAAAGGGACTAAGATTCAAGTGGGGATAGACCCTTCAAATCAGGTGTGGAGAGGATTATAGGATCCTGGAACACAACACTCGTCATTTAATATCTATAGGCATAAATACTTTGTCCTAGGTAGAAAATCTCAAACTCACTACTATTTGGAAACAAGTATGGCTTATAGGTAGGGAGTTGGGACTATGAGAGGTGGATTGTAACATTTGGGATAACTGTACTAAGAAGATAAGGTCTATCATTGTTAAAATAAAGGGTGACGAGGATACTCTAGTGTGTTGTTTGAATCCTACAAGATAGTATACACCAAAACAAGGTTACAAGGCATTGGCTTATTTTGGGGACATGGAGCCACAAAAGTGGTGGTGGAAGAAGTTGTGTAAATTTAAATGTCCCTCAAAATATTGTATTTTTATGTAGCTACTTCTTAAAAATAAGGCACTAACTTGGTACATTTTGCAAAACAGGAAAACCCACCGTCCACGATGGTGGAATATATGTAAATCTAATGAATAAACTAATTTCACCTTAAGGTGTCTTGCGCCTTCTCTAAACAAGTTTGGGAAGATATCGGAAGCTTCACGGGCTTGAGAGATATTCAGGTAGGGGACTCAATTGAAGAAACACTTAGGACCTGGAGTGAGAATGTTTCTACAAAAGGATATGGTTACTTACCCTTAATAGTGGCTTGGGGAATTCGGTTGGCAAGGAATGCCAAGATTGTTGAGGATAGGGACATATATCCTCTTTAATGTGCTATATAGGGGTTGAGTATTTTTCACTCTCTTAATCAAACCAAATTTGTTAAAGTGCCATAAAATATTTCTGAAGAAGTTATTGATCGGAGAGGTGCTTGGGTATATTTTGATGATGCTTCACAGGGTAACCCTACTATGGGTAGGGGTAGGGGGAGTCCTTTTTATTTTAGACACACACTCCCTTCACTTTAAGTTGGCCTTGGCTAGGATTCAAATATTTTTTTAGATGTTATGGCCCTAAATTTGGTACTTACCTTAGCAGTAGAGTATGGTCAGTCATCCTTGTAGATTTTTGGAGATGCACTCCTTGACATTAAGTGGTTAAATATGGAATACAACTTAAGGAATTATACACTTCAACTTATTTTTGAGGAGTTTTGAGACATTCAATATGGTTTTACTTTTGTCTCGTATCATCGTATTTATAGGGAGTGATATGGATTGGATCATTATATTATTTTTAATCTATCTTGATGCTTTCATAGTGGAAAAAGTTGGAGGAATCAACATGAAAGGTCATTTTAATGATAGGTCCTAGTTTAGAAAATTGGGGTTTGAAACCTTCTAGAGCCATTTTCAAGCATCAAACATAATATTTGGGGGTCGAAACTTTCTCAGAATTAGCTAAGACTCCTTGACGTTGATATACACTCAGATATATTTTCAATGGTGAAAAAATTGCCTCAATTAGAACATGTATGCAAAATTTATGCCTCCCGCAAGTTGACAACCATGGTATGAGAGGATGCCACGTCAACCCTCATTACTCATGCATATGGGACTAGCCATGTATGGACTTCCAAGAAGATTCTAGAAGGTCCAAAATATTATCACAATTGAGGGTTGAGGAAGTCAAAACCC
>ML799844.1:309580-328937 GCA_009831015.1 Picea engelmannii | reverse complement strand
AAAAATCACTTTGATTTGCTCCAAATATTTTTCCAGTTGACCTTGTACCTTCTTTGTCTTCCCTTGAGCCTTAGTCAGCTCAACATACGTCTCATTTTCCTTGGTTGACATGGTTTTGAGTTGCTTAACAACTCTTTGGTACTCTATCATGGTCACCATTTCATCTCTGGTCTGGGTCAAGGCCTGCTGGGCTTGTACCAATTCTGCTTCTAGTCTTCCAATGATGGCACTCTGATCTTGAAACTAAGATACCTCTTCATTCTGACAGGTTTCTTCATTCATTACTGGAATTACTGTCTGAGTTTTTGCACCTGTGGTCTCTAGAGGAGTGGGAATTACTTCCTTAGGTTGAGCATATGTTCCTCCTAGAATTTATGGTTGAGCCTCTATTTCATATGCTCCCAAAGGATTTTCCTCTTCATTTTGAACAACTACCCCTTCTGTTGCTGTAGTCTCAGTCTGAATTTCTATTTCTACTGTTTCTTCAAGGATATGCAACTCTGTCTGTGTTCCTACAGAACTCGTTTGGACTGCCCTTTTAAGAAGAGGGTTCCTTCCCTATGCTCTATGTCTTTTGGTCTTCTTTATTTCATGGATCTTATCGGCTTGCTCTAGTTGTTTTCTTAATTCCTTGATAATTTCCTTAAGCTTGACAACTTTATGCTTTAACACTTTAATCTTTTTAATCCTTCTCTTCAACAACTTGTTCTCGCGTTTTAACTTTCTAATTCTACTGTGGCTTTTGCCTGATCTCTATTTCTGTGAGCTGTTAGGATTTTCCTCACCTTGATCTGTCAATAGTGGCTCTTCTGCTTTCCCTACCAGGGTATTTACTGTAGTATGAGGTTCTTCTTGTGCTGTATCATCTGGGAGTGACATCTCAGTGTCAGGGAAATCTTCAGCAGGGTTCGAAGGAGAGGCTGGCGCCTGGTTTTCTTCTAGCCTATTTGTGTCTCCGTTAATTGAGGTCCCTAAACTCCCTAAAACCTGAGCTATCTCTACCTCATATCTTTTCAAAAATTGTTCTGTGAGGTGTCCCAATGCTGGCTGGGTATCTTCCTGAATGTTTCTTTGTGGTGTTTTCTTTGTCTTCTCAATTCCCTAAACATCTCCCTATAAGGGATGCTCTGTTATGCCCTGAATTTCTTCAGGTTGTTCTGTTGTATCCTAAATTTCTTCATGACATCTTATCCGTATGCTTCTTATTTTCCCTTCAATGGGAGCTTTAGGAGCAACCATTGCTCTTTTTCTCTTCCTTGTTAATGCCTTTGCTTGTGAGGTCCGAGTCTCTGCAAATTGGACGGGGTCTGCCTCGATTTCAGGTTGAGGAGGTGGAGCTTCCATTTGGGCAGTAGGTTCCCCTTCTCGTGCTACTTCAATTCCCTGGGTTAGGTCTTCATGCTGTAATTTAGGTTGCTCTAATTGTAAGGGCCTATTGGCCTCAATAAGACCCCCCTAGATCATTTGAGTTTGACTTAGGGCCTTATTTACTATCAATTTTACCAATCCATGGTGGCTGATGATAGTAACAGGCTATTTTGCCTTCTGTGTTCTTATAGTGACCTCATGTAACATAACATTTAGAAAAAATGGTAAATTGATTACTAACTGTTGTTTGAGCGCAGCTAGTAGTTTGAGGTGGTGTGGACAGATCACATCATATCTTTCGTCGCAGGTGATATACCTCTGCATGACACCTACCAGTTCTTTCCAGGGTTCACTGAGAGTGCTGGGATTAAGTCCCTTTCCCTTTTTATCCAATTCCTCTCCAGGGTCTAAGAAGGTTTCTACAGCTTCTTTAAGCACTGTATATCTTCCAGACCATTGTATTCCTGTGTTAGGAAGGCCTGTAACCTCTGCTATGATTTCCCAAGTGATTGGAATTCATATATCTCGAACCATGGAGGTTTCTCCCTGCAAGTTCTGAAATAATTCTATCGTGATGTCTGTATCGTATCCCTGCAACCGATTGAAGTACTCCGTCCACCCCAGACAATATAAGATTTATCTTGCATGCTCAGTTACATGTAAGAGTGTTGGTTCCCATCACACACTTCACCCTCCCATATTTCTATAAGCAGGTGAGGATGACTAACGTTCCTTGCTGCAGCTTAACTCAACCAGATTTTTGAAAACAACAAACATAACAAATATAGAACGACATTGTGTGTATATAGAAAAATGTGCATTTTCGTAATTACTACATTCATTGAAATCTATCGGTAAATGTGCCGGTCATCTACCCTCCCATAAATGGAAAGGTTGACCTCGACCATCAAACGTACGAGTGTAATAATGGCGGGGAGTGACTGTGAGGTGCAATTGCTATACCATCACCCTCGCTGGAAAATACAATCATTAATAACTTTCAATCAAGCACTTTAACGGTACTAACGATAATCATCACTTTGTGTGGGAAATTTGAATTATTGTACCCATGGTAGAAACCGTTTGAGGAAAAGGATTCCGAATGATTTTAAATTTGTTCACATGTTAAAATTTTCCACAAATCATAACGTTGTTAGTCTCCCCTTTTTTTTATTAGATATATCTGGAATGATAGCCTGAATGTTTAGAAAAGGAAATCTAAAAACACACTAAAACTTGGCATATTTAAGGTATACTTCGATACCACAGGCAGAGCCACTGCTGCCAACAGGCGTCCATAGCCTCGATAGGGTTGCCTTTTAACCCATAGATGATCCTGTATCCTTAATAAATGGTTTGAATTGTCTTTTCCAAAGAAGACCATTATCCTAGTTTGGTAGCCAGATGATGATAACGCCACTCACTAGATTGTAACCTAAGTGAACAAGTCGACTCGTGATGAGATCTCTTGTCCTTTGACGAAAAAATGCCAAAGGCCATTGCAACAATCAGAACAACAATCGTTCTTTTTAAAAGGAACAACAAAAGAGCCACAATAAGAAAAAAACCGTGAAAGGAACAACAATCATTCTTTTTAAAAGGAACGAAAATGGTTTGCAAAGGAAACAATGATCGTACGAAGGTAGAAACAGTTGTTGTTTTCAAAGGAACGACAATCGTTTCATTTTGACTAATCGTTTAATTGATTAGTCATCAACTAAATTCATTCAATTACTATGGGTAAGTTTATTCAATAATCGAAGTATTAGATGGCCTATAAGCATGTTCATTTTCTTGTAAAAACAAGGGTTATATTTGTTGAGTTTTTGCAATGCGGGATAAAGGTAAAGAACAAAAAAGAGTGTTTAATTATATTCATTATAGTCATCTTTTCTGGTTTGTATTTTTCAAACGACTTTCCTAAAAAAACGAAGAGCTAAAAACTCAATCAAATTTGTAAAAAAAACTATATACAATATATACAGTAAAAAAATTTCATCATTTATGGAGTTGAGGCTGCTGGGTTACCTTCCTAGCCAGCCAAAATCTGAACAGTAGGGTCCTTACTTACTTCTTGGCAGAAGGATTCTTTTGAAGGCGGATGATGGTAAAGTCGTAGCTGGTTTCCATTGATCAAAAAGGGAGACCTAGACCTATCAATGGTAATTAAAGTGACAATGCCATTATCATGAACTTCATTAATTTCATACGGGTCCCAACCACCTTGTCTGTAATTTTCCATGAAAATCCTGAAATTTGGAATCATAGAGGAGCGCCCAATCACCTTTCTGGAAGGATTTATTCTTGATATGTTTATCGTGCTAGTTCTCTCTTTGTTGCTAAATGACAACTGTGCACTCCAAGGCGGACATGCGTGCTTCATCCAATTCATTGAGATGCTGTTGGATTTTTTTATGTGCCTCTGTGAGATCCATTATACATTCCACTAAGTTACACTACTCTTATATATATATATATATATATATATATATATAGTCCCTATGACTTGGACTTTCAAATTCTTTCGGATCATATCAATATCTTGTCCTTATCAAGATCAGTGGATGGGAACATGGGTCAACACAAACCTTATGTCTAGTAGGTTCCTAGTCCTACTATATCTTCTCGTGAGTCCAAAGTTCATAATGAAATTCCCACAAATCATTCAAGGATATATACCAAAGTGATATCCAATGTTTATACCCTCTATTCAAACATGATGTGTTAAGTTATGTGTTCCATAAATTTTGTGGCATTAGTTGTGCCATTAAACACTAGTGGATCTTTAATCTCTACATGAATCCACTTAATGGAATTTGGTAGTGTGCATATTTATGTCAATTAATTGTCAATTGTTTCGTGGGAACAACTTTGATTTCTTTCATTCATATGAGTGTGAGTAACCTTCATTTTTTTGGCAAGGGAATGACTCAACCACAAGGCTATGGGTCAATCACGATTCRCRAATCCCAACATCCAGCTTCTCAATATGGTATACCATATTACATGTAATATGGTATACCATATTACATTGTAATATGGTTTCCAGGGGAAAAATCTCTATGAAATGTTTGTATTTGCCATTGTATCTTTTTTGTTCTTTTACTGAAAATCTGTTTGTAGTAAATATTGTACAAGGTTAAAACCTACAATTTTGAGTAGCATATTGATGTTTATTTTCATGCACTTTGGAGGTCACAAAAAACAAGGAGGTTCTATTTCTCTTAATAGACTCTTCATGCCTTCAAAGAATTCTCTAAATCTCTTGCATATCCCTATACTCCATGATTTCTAAATCTAGAATGGATATAGCTGAGGATGGAAAAGTCAAATTAGAACCAAGCTGACTATAGCTAATTCCAACACATAGAGAAGGATCTCTACTCCACAAGCCTAAAGGCACTATGAATAGAACTTTATACTTCCAAAAATATATATAACCTGAATTAAAGACACCAACACATCCAATCCCATGCATAACTAGAAGGACATATCCCAAACATTTAAAAACTGATGCACATAGTGATATATTTCGATTATTGACTGTGTATAGAGAACCAAAGTAACTAAGAAAGAATAGAGGAAGAGGGAGATACTATATGAAAACCTATTTCTGATCTAGAGCTAGAACCCAAATTTTTTTTCCAAATATTGAAATCCAAATGTATTCCAAAACCTAGATAACTCTAGAAATCATCCACTTGACACAACCAAATGTTGTGATATGTAGGCCAAATTTCCAATAAACCAACTAAAAATCAAAGGATTCTCTTACCAGGTGGGTTCGAGTCTGGTTGAGGATACTCTAGGAACTACTATAAATTCCAAACCATGGCTGATCCATTGTCCCACTGCGCCAACGAGAAACCATAAAGAAGAATTCAATAGATAGGACAATGATTACTCCCCACATGCATATGAGATGGTGTCGCATCCTTGCGTATCCCCTCCCCGCACTTGAAAATTTATATGAGAGATGTTGGAACATGTGCTAGTTAATGGAGATGTGACATGGATTAAATTGATATACCTTGGGTGCTTAGGGGATGTAATGATGAAATCGCCCCCCCATTTTTTTCAAGACCCCTTGACTAAGAGAGGTGGCTTCATTGGCTAACAGATCAACTTGAGAATTAAATTCTCTCAAGATTTGAAAGTATGAGACCCTACTTAGACTATTAATTCGAGCAATGTTCAAAGCGAGCTTGTTATATAATGGAGTTGATTTCATAACCATCGATTTGATAATGACACTTAAGTCTCTGATGGCGATCAAAGATTTTAAGTTGGATTTCTTTGCGAGGATGAGACCATGGAGAAGGGCTTAGGTCTTTCCTTGGTTGTTTGTGGATGTTTCTATACCTCAAGAAAAAGTCATTTCCATTTTTCCTTTGGGATCCAATATGTTCCCCCCCTCACCTACCACCCCTTATTCTGCAGATACTTTAAGCCTACAAGAATAGGAGTATTAATAGGTTTACATTCTTCCTTGAGAATTTATAAAGTAGATTCCTTGGACCTAGTTAAAACATACTTTTAGACTTAAAATTTAAAAAAGGTTTATATTTTAGAAAATTGAAAGTCTAGTTCTAAATTATCTTTATAAATTTGTGAATTGGCCCCCCATTTTATTTTTGGAAGGATTAGTATTGGAATTAAATAAATCTTTGCTAAATACAAGATTGAAAATGGTTATAAATGGATTAGTTTATATATTGTGTTATCCACCTACATTTGAATACAACTTAGCAGTGTGATATTTGTAATATTGACTTGTTACCTTGATTAGTTATATTATGGTCCAATTAGGGTTATGTATGAGTAATTAATGTGCACCATTAGTGGGTAATTAATGTACACCACATTGGTTGCTGATGGCCGACCCTATTGGTCCTACTAATTAGGATGGAGATTATCTAATTTAGGTCTAGTTATGTTGGGCTAGTATGGCTTAGTATGACAAGGTGATGACATGCAAATAGCCTAGGTTCAAACCCTGGCATGTGTAGAGGCCTTATACATATGTGCGTGAGTTTGTTTCCCTTCATCAACAAAGGGGATTAACACATGTTCGACATGCCAAATCAATATGCATGGATGTTAATATGATACTTTGTCCTTTGCATTAATTTTTTTCCAAAGAAAACCTCATGAGGAAACCCAAGGGATGCTTCCACAAATTCATGGATGGCATCCCTAATAAACATATTAGCATAGACTAGTGCACCTCACCTAGGGGGAATCGAATTAGGCACATCGTAGCATCGAAATTACCAAATGTCTAAAAACATGGGCATAAATTGGTTGAGCTAACCCTTGGGATTACTTTATCCTTTACACACACACAAACACACACATGTAGCCCCAAGAGTTAGCTTAAGTGGTTTGACTTGCCATGCTGAGTCTATATTGGCCAAGGAGGTCAAGAGGTCAAATCCAATTGGGTTTCTTGGGGTTAGGTGTACTTATTGTCCATTGTCTAGTTGTCTTTAATTGGATCCATAAAAAAACCCAAGCCAAGGATTTGTTGACAACCAACTCTTCAATCTTTCTTCCTTTCGTTTGATTTGCAAACGTTTTACAACATAAACAAAATAGGCGTGACTTGTGAGAAACATTGAAAAGGTAGGTAAATGTTCTTCCTCAAATAACCAAGAATTCCTAGCCAACCAAATACCCCAAATAATCATACACGGAAATGCCTTGAAGTCCTTTAATTTCTCTTGTTTAGTGAGGCTATTAAACACTCCTCCATAGAATCTCCCACCCATCCATCTTTTACTTTGGTTAAAGACTCATCTTTTATCCAAATTGACTTGCAAAGGAAAATTTTATAAGTAGACGGGAGATTGTTTCATCATCCTCTTTACACAAAATCCATATCCCCGACCCTTGTAAAATTCTCTTTTTCAAAACTTCCCATGTCAGATATTTGTTCTTAATGACTAGCCATTAAAATATTCTAGTCTTTTTGGGAGCTTTGAGTTTCCATAACACTTTCCACCACCACTCTAGTTCATAGACTTCAAATGAGAACATTGCTCTATAACCTAATTATGTTGTATAATCTCCCAAAATTTGGTTTTTATACCACACTATGGAATTTTCTTCCTCTCTTATCCGAAAATGACTTTGATGAAGACAATCGACATATGTTTTCCATGAATTTGCATTTTCTCCTTCTAACTTGAGCCTTTATGCACTTATCCAACCTTTCTACCTACATATACTTGTTGTTTCCATATTTGCTACTTGGTTTAGGGTATGTCCTACTCCTATATGAAATCTATCAAACCCTTTGGAAGTATGTCCACATACCTACACCCAATCCAAGGATCCACACCAATTCTGACTTGTCCACCATTTCCCACCTTCCATGCTAGGAAATTACCTATCACATGGAAGGCTAGTATAAGTGCTTTCCATTGAAATGATAAATTAGATATATTCTTCCTTTGACTTTTTATCTAGCCTATTAAAGTTCCAGGCCTCATATATTCTTGTACTATTATTTATTTCTATAAGCCCTTGTATTTTATTACTCTACACAAGTTCTTAGCTACCAATGATTTCCCAAAGAAGCGAATGTTATTTAAACCCCAACCACCTTCCTCTATTTTATTTTCTATATCCTACAACTTTTCTAGGGGTATACCTTCGATATATTTTTTCCTATCCATGGGAATTGGAAACACCTCTTTCTAATTTTTCCTAGTACCCCCTTTCGGATATAGGCTAGAGAATTCCAAAAAACCAATATGGCTTCCATTAATGACCCAAATAGTGTTAGTCAACCCCCATTTGATAACCATTTATTGCACCAATGATTAATTCCAACCTCTTTTTTCTCTAATAACCATGCCTGAAGCATCTGACCCCATATCCATTTGGTATTTAATACAAACCCTAGACATTTAAATCCCATCTAGAAATCAATTTGCTTAATAGGAAAAATCTATAACAATTATGCTTCTTACTTTGTTTCCAAACCATTAAAGGATTGCAAATTTTTGTACATTAATTTGCATCCTTGAAGCAATGTGTTTATCTAACAACAAACCCCCATACTATTTTCGACTTCAACTTGTGATGGAGGAAAAAATAACATGGGACCCCTCCTTTTGTTTTGGATATTTTTGGACCTTCATGGACTTTACTGTACATTGTCTTACTTTGCTTTGATTTTTTTTCTTGTTGTGCTTATCCTGGTTCTTTTCCTTTGAAACTCACTAGGATCCTGAAAGTGTGCTTTGATATTTTCTCTAGCCTTTGAACAAGTTGTTTTACCCCTTACAAATCCTTCCGAAACTTGTACAAAATTCCTTTTCACACCTCACAAAAAATTGTTTCTTTATTTGACCATGACATAGCACATATTGCTCCACAATTAACGTTAGTCATGACATATCACACCATTCCAAAATTGTCTCAATTGCAACAAAGGGAAAGTTCAAAGTGAATTCTTTTTCATCCCCTTCTTTGTCGCATCCTTGGAATGTTTCTTTCCATGTGACATATCACGTGACTTAAATTTTTCTTTTTCTCGTTGCATTGCAAGGAAAAGCCTTTTCACCTATAATTTTTTGCATGGGCCAAAAGTTCCCACTTGTGCAACATATCTCATAGACTTAATTTTTTTGCCTTTGTTTTGCACTAATTTTTTTTTGGTATGTTATATGTCACACTTCCCTAAATTTGTACCTTATGTGACGACCCCTCTTTATTGCATTTCGCCAAAGTTTCTTTTTGTGTACCACACTACACTTTCTCAAACTTTCCTTCATCATGACAACTTCTCTTTTATCGCATCACGTTTTGTGTGACACATTGCATGGGAAAAGTTTACTCTGTGTTGTATAGCACCAAAAAACTCTTTACATGCGATATGTTGCACCGCACCAAAGTTTCTATCTCCATGAATTTTTTTTTATCTCATCGCACCGAATTTTCTTTTCATACGATACACTAATATGACCCTTAATGTAATTATTTTTAAATTTTTAAAAAGGGTTCTAAATTGCAAAAGGCCTTTCTCAAATCCCACCTTCCCCGCTCTATTCAAGTTTCAAATAGATCATTAGGGGTGCCATCTATCAAGCATAACAAATGACCCTCCCTCTCTTAACATATAATATAGGTTGTTTCAAGGTTTGAATGGTTGACATAGTGAGCTTATCAGAACCAAAACCTTACTATCCTTTCCATGCTCGAGGGAGCTCACACACGATCATTAACGATATTCTTTTTCTCCCCCCCTATTATCATTATCTATATAAATATCAACAACAATGATTATTGTTTTTGGGGGACTTTCCAACGGTTTTTTATGTTTCAAGTACATAAATCCTTCTTGAAGGAGGCTACCAATAATATATGAGATTATTTTTAATCCTCATATCCATCTCCCCACATGCATTTTGTTCTTTCGAAATACTAACAATACTAATGATTGATATTGTTGACATGGGTGAAGTACATGACCCAGAAATGGCAACTAAGAAATCCAACAAGGAAAAAGGGCCTATCATTGAAGTGAACCCATACATAAAGGGAAATGGGTCCCATGACTAGGGATGCAACCACTTATGAGGTTTCTTGAGAAAATATGATATTTAGTTGATATTGGATATTTCTTCCCAACATGAAGTATGGATCACCTATTTTCGGGATAAGGTCCAAGACCAAGTGTAATATTTCTTTTAGGGCATAATGTATAGTTATTTAGAAAGTTAGGAAAAGATAAAACTTGGGAAATCCAAAAGTTGTAACTGCCAATGGGAAGTTAAGAAACAATTGTAACTCCCAAGAAATAGTTGCAATTTCCAAGAAACAATTTCAACTCCCACATAATGGTTGCAACTACGAAGAAAAAATTGCAACTCATTAGCTATGTATGCCCCAATAGTACCTAGTTGAAAGGGATTTTGTTTTTTTTTGTAATTTTCGATAACCATTTTTGAGAATTTTAATGAGAAGAAGTCCTTAGGGCCATTTTGGAAGAAAAGTAATTGGTGTTGTGTGATATTATTTGTATGGTCCATTTCTAGTATTTACATTGTCATCTTCAACATTGCAAGGCTATATTGTTCATGTGTGGACTATTCTTCTATGAGTTTATGGCTTTGAATTTTAATTGTTTTTTTGATATTATTGTTCGAAGTTGGTAAATAGAGGGTTATGAATGAATCATTGTATCAAGACTAATCTATTCACTTGTATCATTCATCATTTACAAGTTTATGGTTTTCTCTAACAACTAATTGTTTTGGAAGTGCAAGCATGAGTTTATGATTTATTTTCTATTTTCTTAATTAGTCTTCTCCTAGCTAGGATAAGTTGGAATAGTTTTCTTTTAACACTTAGATTAGTCTTATGCTGCACATTGCACTCTCCATTTTCAATCATCAAAACCCAATCATTTCAGTAATGGCTATCGAGCTAGAATCTGAATGGTTCTCCTATCCCAAATGTTGTGAGGTCTAATTGGGACTTTATATCGAGGAGTTCCCTTGTCTATTGAAGGCCACTTTTCTTGTGTCAACATATTTTGACACTAGAAGGAGGGAATGAGTTTCATGGTTGGTAGAAAAACTCTATCCTCACATGGTCAAACCTCTGATTCATCAAATCATAAGCCTCAACCCAGTCTTTTCCCTAACACATGTGATAATCTTGAATTAGAAATTACTTTCTAAGATGGCCCCCCTATGTTTGAAAATCCCGAGTCACCTTGTGAAAACTTATTCACTGTCCCCATACATGAAGTTAACATTGTAATTCATATTAATCGAGCATTAGCCAGAAAAATCAGTGAGTTACCAGTAACACCTTTATTACCTAGATGAAAAATTACTATTATTGTTGATTTAGTTGAATATTTAGTAGACCTTTCCTTGTCGGAGATCCCTCAACCATAGGACTAGATTCCACCATCACCTCCAAACTCACCTTAATATTCATCCTTCGAGCTTGAACCAAAGGATACAACTGGTTAAAATTTTGACCTAATGGAAATAAATCAACCTTGCATTCCTACATGGATGTACCAAGGGGTTTTGAACTTGAGAGGGTAGATGCATGGCCTACCCAAATATCCCAATATGATTTTATCTAAGTTCAACCCTAATAAATCTTGTCTTGGAGATCAGATTCAAAATTTCCATATTTCCATAAGACTTATGAATTTCAAGCACAAGGATGTAGTTTGTAGATTGTTCCCTTACACTTTTGAAAATAAAGCATCTACCTGGTATTATAGTCTACCAACTGGCTCCATCAGGGGCTAGGAAAACTTTGAAAGAGAATTCCTTATTAAATTTGGGGAAGACAAAAATCCTACCAACCTTCTAAAGGAACTAATTATGATTAAAATGGAAAAGAAGGAAATGATTAAAGAATTCAGTCAACACTTCACCACCATCCTCAACAAATTCCTTGCTGACACTCAACTAGCTAAGGCAGTAGTAGTGGAGTATTACACATCTGCTTTGCATGCCTCTATTTCCACGTTCATCAAAAGAATTGGTAAAGTCACCTTAGTAGAAAATTTTGGAGAAGCTAAGAAGGTAGAAAAAGAGATGCTAACATTAGGAGGGAACTTGGGAGGGGAAGACAACAAGGTTGTAACTGCAAGACAAAAACCCTTGTTGTTGACCAAATCCGCAGAGCTATAAGGTGTCCTCAAGTTGGTAAAGATGTTATCCAATGAATATTTTGACCTTAAAAATAACTCTACAGAAGGGACATCAAGTGACAAACCATTCCAACCCTTACATAAAAAGGGATATAACTAAGCTAAGCCTTTAGAAGCCTCGAATCTAAATCTGAATTTGGAGGAAGTAGGAATGGAATACTTTTGCACATACCATCAAACCAATCATTTTGAGAATACTTGTCCATAGTGGATTGATTCATTGAACATGGTCACTAATCAACTGCTTAACCAACAATTGGTTTATGAGAAATCATCCCAAGAGGTTGGGATTGAAGAAACTACGAAAGACAAAAGGATTTTCCATGTTCCTCTAGGTTTGGGTAGAAAATTTAGATAGTAAAGCTATAGGAGAAGTATCCTTATGAGATGCACAAGCCATCTAACATGCCCTGAAAATCTATATCTTAAGGAGTAAAGGACCTGTTCCTAATGCAACTCTTCCTACTAAGACAACTTCTACTACTAGAAAGGTCACACCTCCCACCCGACTCAAGGTAATGCTTTTTACCCTCAATCAAAATCTGCCACCAACACTATAGCAACCATCAAGACATCAACAAGCACTCCTACCATGCAATCCACATAATATAGTTTCATAAAAGACATGAATAAGACAAAAGCTAATGTTTTCATGTTTAACATTTGTACTTTACCACAACAAGATCTACTTTTGAATACATTCAATTCTCTTCCCAGTTCATAGAAAAAAAAACACTTCTACTATGGAGAATAAGCCCAAACCCACAAAGAACAAGCATGAAGATAAAACAACACCTAAATATACCATTAATGTAGCTAGTATAGACACACACTCTAAAACGTAGACACCTCCTTCTTCTAACCTTTGAAATATACAATTACAACATGCACAATTGTTTGGTAGATTCAAGAGTGTCTTCCAATGGAATGCCTTATTCTGTCTATCAGAGAATTAATGTTGTTCCTTCCAAATGCATGACTAGGATCATTCAATTAGACAAATTTCCTATCCTAGTTATTTACGACCTCTTGGATGAACTTCATAGAGACAAGTTTTTCACTAAACTTGACCTTCATTCTAGCTACCACCAGATTATGATGAAAGAGGCATACATCCCTAAGATCACCTTCCATACACATGAAGGTCATTATGATTTTTTAGTGATGCCATTTAGCCGTTGAAATGCTCCATCAGCCTTCCAAAGCCTCATGAACAAGATCTTTCAACCATTCCTATGGAATTTTTTGATGATTATGATCTACAACAAAACATAGGAATACCACATTGATCACATTGATAGAGCCCTATGACTGCTAAAGGACCACTAGTTGTTCATGGAATGCTCTAAATGTGTTTTTAGGTCCTCAGAGGTTGAATAATTTGGTCACATTGTAAGTCAGGAGGGAGTACGAGTTGATTGTAAGATAGTTGTTGCTATGCAACATTGGTCCCATTCTAAGACCCTAAAGATATTGCATGGATTCTTAGGACTTCTAGGCTACTATAGGAATTTTGTGAAAAATTATGGGAAAATAGCTGCTCCCTTAAGCTCGCTACTAAAAAATAATACCTTTGTTTGGTATGAGGGCACTGAATAATCCTTCTCAACCTTAAAGGATACCATTTGCATGACTCCAGTATTAGAAATACTAGATTTTACTAAGACTTTTCTCTTGGAATGTGATGCCTCAGGTAGAGGTCTAGGAGCAATAATGAAGCAAGAAGGGTGCCCTTTAGTATTCACTAGTAAGCATTTATGTGACTGCAATTTGGGTAAATCTACATATGAGAAAGAGATGATGACCATCCTACATGAAATAGAGATCTAGAGACCATATCTTAGATGGCGATGTTTCCATACGAAAACTAACCATCATAATGTCAAGTACTTTCTCGAACAAAGGTTATCCTCACTAGAGAAATATAATTGGGTTACTAATATACTAGGGTATGATTATGAGATTATACATAAGAAGGGTAAATACAATGTGGTAGCTAATGCATTATTCTGACAATTTGAGGAGGATGGATCCCTCTTTGCCTTATCTTTACCCATTCGATATTGGCTTGAAGAAGCCCGTCAAGAATGGTTGGCAAATGACACCATCATTCAACTCATCCATAGTCATCAGGAAGATCCCAACCCTCCTAAAGGGTATACATGGTAGCTAGATATATTGCGATATAAAGGGCACAATATTCTATTAAAGAATTCTTCCTTAAAACAAAGAATCTTAGAGGAATTTCCTTCATCACCTACAATGGGTCACTATGGATTTCATAAAACATATGAACACACTAAGCGCCCATTCTTTTGGGAGGGCATGAAAACTGACATCCAAGATTTTTTTGCAACCTATGACACCTACCAAAGAAACAAGGGGAAGTCAATAAAGATACCAGGGGCATTGCAATTGCTACCAATCCCAACACACATATGGGCTAACATCAATTTATATTTTCTAGTGGGACTTTTGGAGGTGGGAAAAAAATATGTGATCATGGTGGTAGTCGATTGTCTCTCCAAATATGCTCATTTTTTTTCCTTACCACATCCATTTACCCCCTCCTTTGTTACCCAAACCTTCCTTGATCATATTTTACAGTTACATGGCATTGCCCACTTCCATTGTCTTATATTGGGACCCTACCTTCATTAGAAAATTTTGGTAGGAGATTTTTAAACTACAGGGGATCGAATTGAAAATGAGCACTGCATATCACCCTCAAACAAATGGTCATACTAAAGTGGTCAACAAGTTCCTATAAAACCTATTTGAGATGCTTTGTCTATGAAAAACCACACCAATGGGCACAATGGCTTCCCCTCATAGAATGGTGGTAGAATACCTCTTATCAAGGAGCTACCAAAATGACCCCATATGATAATGTTTATGGCCAAACACCATTGTCAGTCACTTCATATTTACCAAGAACTTCCAAGGTTCATGCAGTGGATTACACACTCCATATTAGAGAAGCCATTCTCCACATACTAAAGGTCAATTTGGTTATGGATCAAAATGGAATGAAGCAACAAGCGTACCAACATCACTTTTGAAGTAGGGGATCAAGTGTTTCTTCACCTTCAACCCTATAAACAAACATCACTCAAAGATAAAAAACCTCATAAATAGCACCAAAGTTATATGGAACCTATGAGATAATCCAATGCATGGACATGTGGCTTACAAACTGGCTCTTCCAACCCACTCTAATATTTATCCTATATTTCAAGTGTCTTGTCTAAAGAAGGTCACATGATCAGAGTGTAAGGTGAAAACCAACTTATCAAAAATTTATGAAGAAGGATCCATTTGGCTTCAACTAGAAGCACTATTGGAGACTAGAGAGTGTCAATTGCACTAGTGCATAATCAATGATGTATTGATCCAGTGGAAATACATGCCACATGGGAAATGACCACAATTCTACATAAATTTCCTCATCTTCTACCTTGAGGACATCATTTATTTCAAATGGGAAGGGAATGTTAGGGTCCTACCCTAACCTCCCTATTTTAGGCTACACTACAAGGAAAATACCTTGAAGCAGAGGTTATAGCGGATTTTTTTAGTGTTACAAAATTAACAAAAATTGTCAAAAAAACCTCTGCGAAAACATTTGTTTTTAGTAGCAGATGTTTTTGTGGAGATGATAATGGAACTTCATTATAATAAAAAAGTCTGGGAGGTAGAGGTTTTAGCGGATGTTTTTCTAGGCGGTGCGCTTCATGGTGTATATGCACTAGTGCATTCTCAAACATAAAGCATCGATGCTTACATTTCACCGAAAGCACCGATGAAGTCTTAAAATATTGGGGCACCGATGTGTTTATAAATAATAATGCACCGGTGCTTTAATAACAACAATTCACATTTCGAATCTATGATACCATGTGCCGATGCGTTCTCAAACTTAAAGCATCGATACTTAAATTTCACAGAAAGTAGCGGGGATGTCGAAAAAATATTGGGGCACCGATACTCTTATAAATCATAATGCACTAGTGCTTCAGTAACAACAATGCACTGGTCGAATATATGATACCATGCACTGGTGCATTACAAGACAAACCTGACCGATGCATGAAATTCAGAATGCACCGATGCAGAAGTATGATACTGATCCAGATTATTTTCGGCACGAAATGAGAGCGGAGATATAATAAATAAATGTACATAGATATATCATATATATAATAATATAACATAAATGTATCGGAGATGCAACCATAAACACAGAGATACAATAATACACAATTTTCTATTAATGAGCGAAAATGTACAAAGACTGTAAAAATACAAAGTGAAAGACTCGCTAGAATGGTGGCATCTTATCTTTGAGAAGAGATGTGTCCACTACTCACATTTGCAAGAAGATGATTGTTACAATGAGGCTCCAAAGGCCTTTTTAACATAAGTAAAATCCAAAACCCTAACCCCGGAAGATGAAAAGCCAAAAGGTTTGCGGGCCCCCATGGGGGTAGTTGATACGTCAACTTCCTGGGGGCGTAACTTTTGCATACAATCTCTGTTTGGGGCATTCAATAAAACGTTGGAAAGGTATAACTGAGAAGAACAATTTTCAACTAGTCCAAACCAATGCCCATGGCTTGTCCCTGGACTCCAAATCCCCAAAAAACGCCGTTTAGGGCCTCAAAATGGTCCCAGAAGTTTAGAACTTGAAAAACTGCAAAAAACTGCCAAGATGGAAAATTATTTTTTGAGCCCGTGGAATAGGTGTGTGGCTACTGATATCCACCTAGATCAGATACAAAAGCACCGATGTGCTTTTTCAATTAAACACACCGGAAGGCCGTTTATTATTATTATAATTGTTGTTGTTAAAATAGTATTACGATCGATGCTGGTTAATTATATATCGACATCAATGCGTGTTTCATGACAACACTGTTTTTTTTTAGCATTAAACGCACCGATGATTTTTAGCATTAAACACACTGGTTTTCATTTTCTCTTTTTAGAAACATCGACCCGTGAGAGTGCAATTATTTTTATTTTTTAATTCCACTGTTCATAAAAAAATTGACATATATCTTATAATAGTATTAATATAAATTAAATTTTGAGTAGTGCATTTGGATATGATGTTTGGATTAATTTGTTGTATCATAAAATTTGACATCTCTTCATTATAATATTTAATCATCGATATATTTAATCAAYGATGAACATTTCACAGCTACATTGGACAACACAATAGAATAAAATAAAATGTATTTTATTATATATGAAGAAGAGGCTCTTTGTCAGAGAAAATGGGACACTTATTGGTAACCCCTTGTCTTTTAACTRAGACACTATGTCACTAAATTAAACAAAATGTCTGATTTTCACAAACAATTATTTCAAAAAATACAACAACTTGCATTGATATCCAAATATATTGTTCATCATTCTTCAYTGGAACTATTGTTAGTGCTCGAGCTACTTCCATGACTTGGGTTATTTGGTCGAATGTTTTGTTGATTGCCTTGATTGTTTTCCTCTTCTTCAAGTTCCATCTACAAAAATAAAAATAAAGTGTAATGAGTGTATCTACATTGGTGAGAATAATKAAAATTGAAATAAATAATATACATGAATGTAAATTGAAAAGCGACGTACCATAGAAATAATTGAGTCCTGAATGATACACATTCTTTCAAAACCAAATCRCATGCCTTCTCTCAACAACTCTCTGTTGGCACATTTCCATACTTGGTTTCCTGCAAGTTTGATACCCCATAATAAATCATAGATTTAATATAAAATAATTTTTTTGTTCCATTAATTATAAAATGAGATAAGTAAAACAACATAGATACTTACAAATTCCACAATTAATTTTTGATATGCCAACATATACTCATGACCCTTACTTAACCCAATGTCAATCAATTCTTCCGATGACTCTTCTTTGTATGTTAGCACATGTTTGAAGACATTCAAGGATGGTTGTTGTAAAACAACTTAAAATATACAAAAATGAAATCTTAAGTTAATGTTATAAGGAAATAAAAATTACTCACAAACTTTTCTGTCAACCCTTTTCTTCCTTGTCGTCCTGTTTATGTGCTGAATGGGTTCCATTTTTTTTTCTTTTTTGCAAGAAAATACTTGAAAAATTAATATTTAATGTTAAATTATTTATTTAAATGTACCTAATAGAAAAATTCAATGATTTCATACACTTGAAGCATGTTGTTGTTGAGATTGCTCCTCCCGCGATGCAATTATGTCCATTTCTTTGACCATCTCATTGTACACTTTTTTGTACATTCCTACTGGCGTATTTCAGATATTAGCTCGTTGATCCTTTGGGATTTTCATAATTTTTGTGAAAAAAGTAACATGCAGAAAATAAACTATTTTTATATTGATATATGAAAACTAAATATAACAAAATTGATATTAATAAAGGAATGCTTTGTAGTAATATATACATATTGTAGAATTAAAACATTTTTAGGAATATTACTTTTTGAATGATTTTTTTTTGTTGTTGTATGTTTTTGCTATTGCAAGTCTGATAGGTCTCATTGACAATTGCTCTGGAAACACTTCCCGTAGTTTAGACATAACCTGGTTCTTGGAATCATTAGATTGATTTCTGTATTGTAAGTGGAAAATACGTCTATAAATTCATTCCACTATATCCCTCATGGTTTTTTATTATTCCCCCCCCTTTCATTAACCTCCAACACCACTCCATATGAGCTAAGGACCAATTCATCGTAATTCACATCTTCTATAATTTTTATTTTCTTAGGACGACATTCCTTTCCTTCGTTGTTGGTCTTTGTAAAAGATTAAACATATTCTAGAATTAAATCATTCTTAGGAATATTAATTTTTGAATGATTCTTTTTTGTTGTTGTATGTTTTTTCTATTGCAAGTCTGACAGGTCTCATTGACCATTTCTCTGGAAATGTTTCCCGTAGTTTAGGTATAACTTGGTTCTTGGAATCATTGGATTGATTTTTGTATTTTAAGTGGAAAATACGTCTATACGTTTGTTCCACTATATCCCTCATGGTTTTTTAAAAGTCCCCCTCCCCCCTTTCATTAACCTCTAACACCACTCCATATGAGCTAAGGACCAATTCATCATCATTTACATCTTCTATAATTTTTATTTTCTTAGGATGACATTCTGTTCCTTCGTTGTTGGTCTCTGTAGAAGATTAAACATATTCTAGAATTAAAACATTTTTAGGAATATTACTTTTTGAATGATTCTTTTTTGTTGTTGTATGTTTTTGCTATTGCAAGTCTGACAAGTCTCATTG
>ML799844.1:292287-307992 GCA_009831015.1 Picea engelmannii | reverse complement strand
CCCGCCCCCCTTTCATTAACCTCCAACACCACTCCATATGAGCTAAGGACCAATTCATCATCATTTACATCTTCTATAATTTTTATTTTCTTAGGACGACATTCTGTTCCTTCGTTGTTGGTCTCTGTAGAAGATTAAACATATGTGAAGTAATAGATTGTTTGAAACATGCTATTTAATATTCTTAACTATATTATTAATGAAAATTCAAAAAAGAACTCATATTGAATAGTATTTTTTTATTCACCTGATTCATCCTTTGCAATTTTCCATCAAGCTTTTATGCTCTTCTGCACTTAGATCACAAAGAATCTTATCGAGCTTCCTCATTTTGTGGCTATGCATGACACACACTAAACAATACATATTAGTTAAACTTACATATAGTTCAAACATATTAACTTTGTATAGAATTCACAAAGAACTTGTATTTTTTCCTTTTTTGGATGTGTTATCACTGTGCCGATCATAATTTTTGTTACTTGAACTATTCTCACACTTTTTTTTTTATCAATATACAAACTGTACCATTCAATACATAATCTATTAAATATATTTTATAAATAAATCACATAATTTTCAGCTAAAAAAAATATGGTTTCCGGTGCGCTATAATAATATGAACGCACTGATGCGCTTGATATAGGAAACACATCGACATGAAAAAATAAATTAAAAAAAAATACTTTAAATTACAATGGTGCGATATGTATCAATAACTGCACCACGACTAGAGTAAAAAACAAAAAAAAATACCATGGAAGAAAAAAAAAACCCGAATTACACACCGATGAACGAAAAAATTTAAAAATTATGTTACAACATTTTCGGTGCACTTTATCATTAAGCACATTGGTGCGTTATTGTCAAATAGGCACATCGATAACTATACACCAATTTTTTTTAAAAACGTTGCAGGGCCAAGAGGGTTTGGATCCGATGCAATAAGTGGTCCCCTTACATCACAAACCAAACACCTTATATATAGAAACACAAACCCATGAAATCTAAAATGCCTAAAATGAAAAGCCCTAATTGTGAAGTCATAGAGGGAGTTAAACCCTAAGGTGAAATTTTGTAGTCACATAAACAAGAAGAAGCAAGGGTTTAAGGTAAGTATGATTTTTTTTTATTTTTGTTTGAATAATTTTGTTGCTCCAAAGGGGTTTTGAGTGAATCACCATACCCTTCAAATTTTGATCTTCTGAATAATTATACTATTCCAAAGTATTCTACTGCTCCATAGTGCTCCTCGGTATGTCTCTCTTGCAAATATCTCCCTTGTAAAGTTTGGAAAAATAATGAAATAGTGAATAACTTAATACTATTTAAAGGACTTTATGAAAAGGGTTTTGAGTGAATCACCATACCCTTCAAATTCCGATCTTCTGAATAATTTTACTGTGTCAAAGTATTTTGCTGCTCCACGATATGTCTCTCTTGCAAACCTCTCCCCTGTAAATTTTGGAAAAATAATGAAATAGTGAATAGCTTCTTACTATTTAAAAGACTTTATGAAATTAGATTTCCAAAAAATAAATTCCTTCTCATTTTTCAGTTGTAAAAAAACAAAGTCGTGTTTTTTTTTAAAGTTTTTTGAAACACCAGTGCATTTATTAATATAACGCACTGGTGCATTCGTTTATGAAATGCACCAGTGCGCTAAATATTTTCGGAGCACCGATATCATATCATTCTTTTTTATTTTAAATCTTGATCACCGTGCAGTTAGTAATTAAACGCCCCGATGCTTTACATTGTTATATACACATTGGTCCATTTGGTTTAATTAAGCACACCGTTATGCTTAAAAGTATATGAATTTTTTTATTTGCACATAAAATAATATATTCATCTTAAATTATATTTTAGGATGCATCCACATGACTTGCATTAATTCATAGTATACATTTTCCACTTAAAATCACATTATTCTTAAATAGGCGATGGAGGAATAGGTGTTGTTTGCTCATCTAGGTGAGGTGAAGGAGGAGGAGGAGGAATAGGTGTTTTCTGCTCATGATCTAGGTGAGGTGAAGGAGGAGGAGGAGGATGTGGAGAAGGATCATGACCACCCTCATCAATCGTTGAGTACTGGACGAACGGGTACTGGAAGAAAAATGCATATTATCGAGATCCCTCCTCGCTACTAGTAGCGTGGTAGCTCCGATGATATGATGCATAAGAGGCATCATATCGCACAACATATCCCTCCAAATATCCAAGAGCATAGGATTTTCCTTGATGTCTTGCATCATCACAAGGCAGACTTCCACCTTAGCCAAAAGTGCACAGAGTCGGTCGCCCAACTCCAAACTAAATCTAGTATTTCGCCTACGGTGGATGCCACCGAGTATCTACACTTGAGGACCCTGACCCGCCATGGCCTCAAGCATCATCTCTTCATCATCATATGGTGGGGGAGGAGGCATGTCCCTAATGAATGTGCCAATATCTGCAAAATATATAGTACACAACAACAATTATACAGTTTCATTAAACAATTTAATAAAACAAGTTAAAGAATGTGTTATAATTAATTTTATTCTAATTAAGTAAGACAAAAAAATGAAACTAGATTAATTTAAACAAAACACTAATATTACCTCTAACATCTAGTGGCTCATTCGGTGCCAATAGGATGTTTGGACATCCTCTCCAATCCAACCTCGTGTAAAGACACGACACCATCATGAACATGTGATCGACCTCACTAGCTAGTAGCCCCAATGCGTTAGTGGAAATCTTGGCTGAAATCTTTGGCTCGCCCCTCTTGGGCATAATCTCGGACCACATGTGCATCTACACCTAAGTTATTGGCCTAAAAGGATGACAGGCAAAAGTAGGCCTTGTCTCCAGAAACCTCTCAAAAAATAAACAAAACAACTCTGAAGGAAAAGGGAAGTTCGACCTCCCATGTATCATAGCATGACATCTATCTAGAGCTATATAAAAAAGTTGAAAAAAGATGACAGACCATATAATACATCTTGACCTCTATACCAAAGAATCAACATAATACAAAAGAGGGAAACTAATGTGCTTCCCATCACTAGTAAAGCGTGTAATGGTCGTCACTAATAGTGAGAGGCACCTAACCTCCTATGCACCGAAAGAAGCGATCTGTAGTTGTCCACTAGACACCTGAAAAATCGGTTGGGGAAATTATATCAACCCCAATATATCTCTAAGATTACATGAGTTGACTCTATGTTGCAACACCTACTGGGACATCAGGGAACTAGGGAAAGTCCTCCTCTCTCTTGGATAGCCTAGTGATAAAATACATATCCTCCTCAGTGGGATGGTACCACTGATTAGGACCGACACAGAATGCATGTTGATGGACATCCCATTGATGGATCTGCAACACCAACGACCCAGAGTGCCCCTTCAATGATGTAGCCTCCTCATAATACTTAAGGAGGCCTACATTCCTCAAGAGGACATGGGTCGCTGCAGTAATAGGGAGAGGGTATAAATCCCTCTCCCTCTCCCTCGCCTCCCAATCCCATACAACATTTTACAGGTCAACCCTCTGCTCCTGCTGCTTCTATTCTCTCTGTTGACATCTCTACATAATTAACATATGAAATACATCATCCTCACACATAAAACATACAAAAAATCTAGTAAATGAGAAATTTATTTATAAATACGAAAAATAACTTCCTTCAAAAAATAAGTAAATTTCAACATTGGTGCACCCCAAAAACAATCAAGCACCGCCCATGGTGCGTACATTACTTGTGAGAAATGTTGACAGTTCTCCCTTGTAACATAACACACCGTATGAAATTTGTTATATTATTTTATGCGGTGCGTTGTATGACCTTACCGCACCGGTGCGTGAAGGTTATCTGACGCATCGCCTAAAATAATAAAAACTTAAAATATGAAAGCATCATAAAATAATTAAAAAAAAAATGGTTTTGTGATGCATATCCCTTTTCGACATGCACCGGTGCTTTGTAGGAAAGACGATGCACTGAACCGCTAATTTTTTAAAAATTGATAATTATGGTACTTAGACATTTATGCTCTAATTTTTTTATGGCGGTGCGTTGTGTAAGCATTTAATGCACCAGTGCATACATTTACCAATGCACCGCATAAAATAATATATCTGATTTATGCGGTGTGTCTTATAACGTAATGCCCCGGTGTGTTAACGTTAATTAGACGCATCGCCAACAATTAACTATATTATCTTATGCAGTGCATCGACAAACTTACACCCCGGTGCGTTAATGTTTACAAATGCACCACCATAAAAAAATTGGCATTGTTTTTTGGCGCACCTTGTAAATTTTCAGGGTGCACCAACTTTTACGGTAGTGCATTGTTTAAGCATTAAGGCACTGGTGCGTACGTTTACCAACACATCGTATAAAATAATATATCTGATTTATGCGGTACGTCTTCTAACGTAACTCCCTAAAAAAAATTGACATTGCTTTTCGGTGCACCTTGTAAATTTTCAGGGTGCACCGACATTGATGCGAGCCGAACGATTTGAATGCACCACACCATTTTTTTTTTTTAAACAGTGGAAATTTAACTAAATTTTGACTTTTAAACCGCTAAGAGTTTAAGTTATAAAGAAACAAAGACATTACCTGGACATTTTATTGTCGGGGAGACATGGTTGACATGTAGTCCAAAAAACCAAAATTTCCCACCATTTGGAAAAATTCAAAAGCCACACATTGAGCAATAGACAGAAGGAAAGCACAAGGGAAGCACTAACGACAGGGCGTTTTAGAGTGGTAAAAGTTGCACCGGTGCTTGAGAACTCTACAACACTGAATGGTAAAAATGAATTTACTGCTAGTAATTTTTTTATTTATTTAACCCTGTTATGGTGTGCTCGATTATTAGATGCACCAATGTGTCTGTGTTTACCTAGTGCACCGGGGTATACATTTTTAAAAAATAACCCTGCCATGGTGCGCTATGTTTGAGAGCAATTTGGATCACTGGTGCGTCCGTATTTAAGGAGTGCACTACAATATATATATATATATTTTAAATAACCCTACCACAATGCACCATTTGTTTTTATTTATTTTACAGGAATGATTATAGAACTTTTAATATCTGGCAGAGAGGGCTGCCAACCCTTACATTGCATAATCAGAGCTACTACCCCGGTTTCCATCTTTCAGCTTTATCCCTTAACCTTACAAACAAAAACCAAAATTCTATATTCCGGTGGTTCACATACCTATGAAAGCTTAAACTACTATTAATCGAATACAAAGACTTCTGCGAGAATTTCTTGAGAACACTGAGGGCTGTTGGCCAAAGCCCACCACCGATGATCTTCATTACCCGATTTTGGAGGCTGCCTCTACTGTAACTTCCGCAATCTTGCTGAGCGCCTTGGTGAGCTCTTCAACCTGTTTCTCCAATTTGCAGAGGCGTTTTCCCAGGTCGCCCATGAGGATGGCAGCGTCCTTGAGCCCCGTCTGGAGTTCTTCTGTTAGATCCTCCCTTAGTTCCTGCATTTTGATGTTGAGCATTTCCCATTTCCTCTGGTTCGTGGACACTCTGATGCTTTCCAGCTCTTCTTTTATCAATTCGAGTCACTCCCGCGGAGAGAGAGGTGGCTTGGAAGACGACTCCATCCCTTCTGCTTCTAAAACTTTGCTTCTTCCTTGTGCTCAGCGAAATCGCGTGACTATCTGAGGAGATGAGGGCTTGCATTGACTTGGACCCTTTTAATCTAATCCCCCTGCCACATCTCGTGATCCCACCTTGGCTTGACGCTGATGCCGAATCTCTGGTCTAAGATTGCGCCCGTCCCACGAGAGCTGTGATGGATCCGGTGTCCTTCGGGTACTGACGCCTTGCCCGCATGAAGAGACAGCTCACGTTCTTCCATTAGCTTAGGGGATTGTTTGATAAGATGCTCCCCCATTGACAATCATATGGGATTTGCTCAGAAGAGTACCCTGATTTGCCTCATTGTCTGCCTGTCCATTTAGAGTTCTCAGCACATGATAAATTTTATATTCCCTGACCTACGGTAGTAGGAGGAAGATCTTCTTGTACAAGTGGGCCAAAGTTATATCCTTAGGGATCTTCTTGGAGTTCAACGCTTCTACAACCTATTTTGAATCTCCAAAAATCACAATTTTCGGGACGTCCATCTTTAGCACCTAAATGAAGCCTTGCCATAACGCTAAGAATTCAACTTGATTGTTGAAGGCGTATCCTAAGCCCCAAGCGTAAGACAGGTGGATTATGACAGAGGGTTCTAAAATGATGCCCCCTCCTCCTGCTTGACTGGGGTTACCTTTTGAGCCCCCATCGAAGAAGAGACACCACTCATCCAGCGAAGATCTCCATTTTAGGAAGTCCTGTTCCTCCAATCATATTTCCCAATTCCTTTTTTGCGGGGGTTTGGTTCCTTTGATGTCAGGTTGGGTTTGGCTGAACTCCTTGAGCCATCTTTCTTCTTCAGTCGAGAGAGTGATCGAGTTCCTGAAGGAGATCTTGACGTTTAAGGCTTATGAGATCATAGTTCTGGCTTTAATAGCCACCTGGGATGGTAGTCTGCTTTCCTCTTTAAAAATTCTATTATTCCTCTCCAACCAGATCTTCCAACACAAGAATTTGGGGATCCACATCCGGACGGTTTTGAGGAGGTTTTTCTTACTCAGGTTGAAAGGGGACAGAGACAACCAACTGCTTAAGAGTTCCGAGGTAGAGGCTGGAATATTTAAGGAGACCGAACCTAAGAGGTGGCCCCAAGATTATTTGGAGAACTCATAGTTAAGGAGAAGGTGCAGAGTGGTTTCTTCTGCCTGATTGCATAGTGGACACCGAGAAGGCCCTTCCCAGTCCTTCCTCTTTAGATTATCAAAGGTTAAGATGCTGTTGTGAAGCAGGGTCCAAACAAAAAGGTCTACTTTCAGGATTGAAGGAAAGTTCCATAGTGCTTTCCACGGGCCTGGATTAGGAGGGACCCACGACACTTCAAGAATTGCCGAATAGCCAGCTGCTGCTGTGTATAACCCCGAATCTGATCCCCATCCTCGCTTGTCTTTGGATCTGGCACTAATTGGCAACTTTCCTTGAAGGAAATACAACAGAAGTGTTGCTTCCTCTTGGATCTCGTCCGGATAGTTCCCTAGATTCCAACCTTCCCATGATCCTTTTTCATCATTCTTCCAGAGGGAGATGTCCCAACGCGTTCTGCAATTGTTAGCCATGAGCCAATCCTCGATGTTCCTTGTTTCTCTTAACCATGTAAGGGGTTGTTCTCCAAGAATGGAGTCCTCCCAGATCCTAATTTTTGTCCCGTTCCCCGGTATCCAGGTAAGCTTTGGATTGAAGAAGGACAGGGCTCTTTGGCACAAGGTGAATATCGAAGAACCTTTCTGCACTTTTGTAGGTCTCTCAAGACATCTTTCTCTATCCCCTGTAAAGTATTTTTTCCTGAGAATTTGCTTGCTCCAGGTTCTTTTCCCGATAATCATATTCCATAATAGCTTGCCTCCCATAGCAAGATTGTGAGTAGCCACATCTCTAATACTAAGACCCCCTTCCATCTTTGGCTTCTTGACCTTGACCCATTTAACTAAGTGGAGTTTCTTTTCACAATTCCTGCCTCCTTCCCAAAGAAATCTCCGAAGCAATTCATCGATTTTATTTGTTATAGTCTTGGGAGCGAGGAGCACCAAACACTGATAAATTGGGAGGCTGGTAATGACCGAGTTCATCAACACAACTTTTCCTGCTTTGTTGAGCCAATTTTCTCCCCACGCATGGATCTTGTTTTTGAGTTTATCCACCAGGGGTAGCCAGTGCGCGACCTTAGAGGAGGCTTTGAAAATTGGGATCCCCAGATAGATGAAGTTGTCCCAGGTTGTGATACCTTCCATCTCAATAATCCGGCCTATCTGCAGCATTTCTCAGGGATTGCAGTTCCATCCAAAAATTTTACTTTTATGATAGTTTATTTCGCTGCCAGAGATGGATTTGTAGAGGTCAAGTTCAATTTTGAAGTTCCTTGCTGTTTTGAGGTTGGCATTGCCCAATAAAAGGGTGTCATCAGTGAACTGAGCATGACTAACATCCTTGACTGTAGGATCTACTCTTATGCCTGGTAGGACTCTGCTTTGAAGGCACCTTTGCAATTGGAAACTTAGCACCGAGGCTTGAATGACGTAGAGCACAGGGGAGAGGGGGAAACCTTGTCTTAGCCCTCTTGAGGCCTGGAAAAACTTGGCAGGACAACCATTAGTCAAAGGGGCGATCCAAGGGGTTGTAATACAGGCCTTAACCCACTCAATGAACTTCTTATTGAACCCAAAATTCCTCATGACTGCAAACATAAAGTCATGTCTGACCCCGTCGAACACGTTGGCTAAATCCAACTTGATTACCATGCCCTTCTCTTTTTTCTTGCAGCTGGTATGGATGGCTTCTTGGACTAGAATAATGTTATCTAGAATCTGTCTCCCTTTCACAAACCCTCCTTGATTTTTCGGAATCAATTTCGGCAAAATTCTTTTGAGTCTGTTAGCCATTATTTTGGTAATGATTTTATAACCCGTGTTACAAAGGGATATAGGTCTAAATCTGTTGAAGTTTTTAGCACCTTTTTCTTTTGGAATGAGGGACAAGAAAGAAGAATTTGTGCTGCCACCCAGCTTATTTCTATTTTGAGACCTCGTAACCATAATAACAAATCCTTTTTTATTATATCCCAACAGCAAGTGTAGAAACAGGATGTAAACCCGTCCGACTTAGGTGCTTTGTCCAGATTCATGTTGAAGACGATTTTCCTGATTTCGTTAATGCTAACGGGCCTGTTCAACATCCAATTGTCATCTTCATTAACCAGGGATGGAATTTCTGATAATGGATAGGAGTTCAAGTCCAAAACCTCCATATCGGGTGCTGAGTAAAGATTCTTGAAGAAGGAATGAGCCGCCTCCTTCATGCCTTGGGAATCCTTAATGACTTGGTCTTGCCATTGAATCTCACTGATGGAATTGTAATTTTTCCTTGCCTGGGCTTGCTTGTGGAAGAAAGCTGTGTTCTTGTCTCCATCTCGAAGCCATAGCGCCGTTGATTTGACTCTCCAATAGATTTCCTCTTCTCTGCAGCTTTTGTGGTACTCCCTTTGGATCTCAGATTCCCGGCTGAGTAACTCCTGGGTAACTTGGGCTTCTTCCATGATCAATTGGTGCCTTTCCAAAATATTCTGAGTTCTTTTCCTTTCGTCCATGGGGTAACCGAGCTTTTTAGCCCACATTTTAAGGTTAACTTTGAGTCTTCTGAGCTTCTCTTCCCAAACAAAAAAGGGGGACCCGGAGATAGGATCGTTCCAGGTGTTTTGAACTAGGTTGAGAAAGCCTTCTTGACCTGTCCAAATTGGGCAGAATCTAAACGGAATAGGGCCTAGAGCTGAACCAGGAGAGAGGGAGAGAGAAATAGGTTTGTGGTCTGAGGTGTAATGCGGAAGAATCTTGGAGGATGCCATGAGGCCGAGGGTAAGAAAGGATGAGTGGATGAGGAAGTGATCAAGCCTGGCTGCTATGTGACCTGGTCCTAACCTTTTATTGGACCAAGTATATTTCCCGTTGGTTGGTGAAATATCTTCCAACTCCCAATCCGACATCAGGTCTTCTACCCATTCTCTAGCAGGGTCCTGAACAATAGAACCCCCTTTCTTCTCGCCCAGCGAGAGGGTCACATTTAGATCTCCCGCAACTACTAAGTTCTCAATATTATGTCGATTGAGAAACGTTTTTAATGAGTCCCAACATTCTTTCTTCTCATTGGATGAAACAGGGACATACAAGTTAAAAAGACTTACCAAATGTCCAGATCCTTTATGATACAGTTTGGTAAATAACCAATGGGTGGTTCCTTTTTCTTCTACTAGATCAAGCTTCGCGGAATCCCAGAAAGTTGCTAATCCCCCCGAGGCTCCTCTAGCGCTTACTGCCCGTCTAGGTCCATTCTTCCAGAATGCACTGCTTGCCCGGAGGAGGTCTTCCTCCTCCATTTTCGTCTCCTGGTTTAGGAGGAATTTTGGTCTCACAAGCCTTACTAAGTCCCTCATGGCTTCCTCTTTCAGGTTGCTTCCCAGTCCTCTGCAGTTCTAGGAGACATATTGCATTATTTACCTGGATGTGGTGGGAGACTTCCCTTCGGCGTCTTCCCTAGTTTCACCCCCGATCTGGTGTTCACCATCTCTAGGATTGTGTACTGTGTGCCTTGAACCACTTCCTTATAGGATTGCTCTTCCCTTCTCTTCTTCTCAGTCTTCCTTCCCCGCTTTGGCTGGTCTGGTGTTCCTTTCGGGCTGCTTGCTTCTGTGTCCTCCTCCTCTGGGGTTTCAGCTCCTGTATCCGTATCCAAACTGACATTCTCCTTTGTCAGAATGGAATTCGTGGAGGGCGAGATTGGTTCAACTGGGACCATCGACGTTTGATCTTTCTCTCCTTCTGGTTCATTTGTGGGGATTTTCTTTTCTTTTGGGGCTTCTTGGAGGTTTTGCTTTGAATTGCCATCCTTTGGTGGTTCCTGGGTCATTTTATTCTTGCTTTTAGCATTATATGTGTTTTTCCCTTTCTTCACCTTCTGCCAGCCTTCTGCGTATTCTTTCCCATTGGTTTGCATTTTGGGGCAGTATCTTTGGAAGTGTCCTTGCTCCTGACATTTTCGACACTTGAATGGTAGGTGCTCATAATCAAGTTTCTGATAATGAGTCCAATTTCCAACAGTTAGCTTTACTTCTTCCGGGAGGCCCGCTTCAAGATCGACTTCCACACAGATTCTGGCACAGGTGTACTGTCCTTTGTTGTCAGCTCTGTCGATGAACCTGCCAACTCCATTCCCTATCCTCTGCAATGATTCGAAGTCCCAACAATGCATTGGGAGGTTTGGTAGTCTGACCCACACTGACACTTCCTTGGGCGTGTCCACCAAGGGATCAAAATCAGGTGTCCATTTATTCAGATATAGGCCCTGCGTCCCCATGAAGTAGGGGCCATTCCTGAAGATTAAGTCTCGGTCTTCTTCCGAGATGAACTCGAACACAAAGAACCCTCTTCCAACCGGATAACAGGTAACTCCATTTTCCAGATTTGGTCTCCAATTCTGTTGAATCCAGTCATCTGTAGTCTTGGTGGATGGTCAAAGACCCATAAACTGACCCACTAGACCCTTTTGGGCTAGCGCCATGACAATTTTCATTGGTTTCTCTTCGGGTAAAGCGATTTCGGGTATTTCCTCCAACTTTTTGATAAATTTCGAGATCACCGGAGGGGTGGACCTCTTCCCTCTACTGTTGACAAGCTTCGAAAGGCATCCTCAACCGATCTCGAAGGAGGGGGGGTGGCCTCCCCACCCCCTGGCGCCGCCATGGAATCACTCTACGCTCCACACCAGCACCGAACCCTAACACGCGCTCCCGCTCGTGCTCATTTTTCCTCTTGTTGTCAAATATCCAAAAAGATACAATGCGCCATTTGTTAAAGCACCAATGCATTCGTATTTAGATAGCACACCGTAGTATATTTTTTGAAATAGCCCAACCATGGTACACCATTTTGTTAGAGCACCGGTGTGTCAGTATTTAAGGAGAGCATCAGAGTATATTTTTTTGAAATAACCCTACACGGTGCACCATGTGTTAGATCATTGGCGCACCCGTATTTAAGTAGCGCACCAGAGTATATATATATTTTAAATAACCCTACCACAATGCACCATGTGTTAGAGCACCGATGCATCAATATTATAAATGTGCCGGTGAGCTCTGTATTTATAAAATCACTATGAAAAAACTTCCGCTAAAACCTCCAGCCACCAGGCTCCGCTAGTGTTTTCCACTATAAATGGATTTTTGGGCTATTTTTATGGGGGCTTTCACAAAAACCTCTGCTAGAGGGTATTTTCCTTGTAGTGCTACCTAGAAGTTAGTTAATTGTTGTCTATAACTTTCCTCTTTGAATAAGGCCCATTGGATAATATTGGATAGTTATGTAATGAAAAAGGGTCCACTTTATAATACCTACTAGGTAGTTGGTACCCATTAGTGACGAGACCAAAAATAGTTAGGCTCTTTTCTATCAAAAAATTATTTAAAGAGATAGGAGACTATGGAATGTTTATCTTGTTTTGTGTATTTGGATCTCTACTAAGCGAAAGGTGCCCCACCTTAAGAGGCAAGTGAACATTATTTTCCTTATTCACAATATCATAAAACAAAGGTATCTTTTACATACCCCATATTATTCTCTCTTGTTTTTGGTTATTTTGCAATTATATTCTCTACATACTTGATTGCATTTCAAGTTTAAGGGTTAAGGAACACTATGGTGTGGGAATGTTGAACATAGAATGTAAGGTACCAAATCTATTATAATAGCTGAAAACAAAAATATTTCAGAGAATAACAGTGGGACAACACAACAGATGAAACCACATCACCAAAATAATACCTTTATTGATAAAAAACAATGTTCACTTGCATATTTGAGGGCGAAACCTCCAACATAGAAAATATCTATTACAATATTTCTCAAGACAAAAAATTCTCATGCCCTCGACTCCTATTTATACTAAATCTATCGACCAAAAGATTAATCTAGAAGAAAATCTTCTAGAAGCAGAAGCTTCTGTTAGGTATTCTTACGTTTGACTTATTATTCCTTATTACTAGGCCTTATTAATATTGGCATTTATTACATGGAACATATATTATTCTACCTATGTGAGGGGTTAGGGAGGCTAGGTCCCTAACATGCCCCCCCCTTAAAAAAAACCTTGTTCTTAAGGCTTGAGATGAGGAAATTACATCCGAATGGTAGCTGGCTCCTAGGTGGCATCTATTGGAGTTGTATCTTTCCACTGTACTAACACTTCCTTGATGGTGCACTGACGGAGATGACGCTCACGCTGGTCCAAGACTGCTTGTGGCTACAACAAGATGGATCCTTCTTCTTCCAACTTGAGAAGACTGGTTTGAGTTTGGAACTTAGTTCCAATCACCTTGTTTAAGAAGGAGACATGAAAAACAGGATGGAGCTTAGAATGATCGGGAAAAGATGACTGATAGGCCACCTGTCCCATGCGCTTGAGAACTATATAAGGACCATAAAATTTGGGCACCAGTTTTTGATGATGGTCATCCTTGAGGGAAGTCTGCATATAAGGTTGTAGTCAAAGAAACACCTAGTCCCCTTAAACAAAGTGATGTTCTAAGAGACCTTGATCTGCTTGTTGCTTCATGTGATTTTGAGCCATGACCAATTGTCTTTGAGGGTATGGAGAATAGCCTCTCGAACTGTAAGAGTTTGGTCAACCGCCTGGACCTTCGAGACATTAGGCATGTATGAGAGAATTGAAGGTGGATTTTGTCCATATACTGCTTCAAAAGGAGTCATGTGAGTAGCTATATGGTAAGAAGAGTTGTACCAACATTCAACTAGGGGTAACCATTGAGCCCACTGATTTTTCCTTTTAGATGAAAAACACCTCAAATATGTTTTCACACACTTGTTGACAACTTCAGTTTGACCACCAGTCTGGGGATAATAGGCGGTGCTGAGATGTAATTGGGTTCCCTGTAGCCTGAATAGTTCTTGCTAAAAATTGCTGGTGAAAGTGGGATCTATGTCAGAAACAATAGAATGAGGCATTCCATGAAGATTGAAGATACGATCCATGAAAATTTGAGCCACAATAGAGGCGATAAATGGGCGTTGAAGAGCACAAAAATGAGCATACTTGGAAATAAGATCAACTACCACCATGATGACTGATTTATTGCTCGATTTAGGTAAGCCAACAATGAAATCCATAGATATATCCCTCCAAATAGCAAGTGGAATTGGAAGATGTTGTAGTGTGCCAGGGGCTTTGAATGTTTCTCTCTTGTTGCGCTGACAAACATCACATTCTGCCACAAAAGTGAAAACTTCCTGTTTCATACCATCCCAGAAAAAAAGATCGTTTGACCCTGTCATAGGTTTCGGTAAACCTTGAGTGCCCAACTGTGGGTGTAGCATGAAGCTTAGAAAGCACCGTGTATTTAAGTTGTGTCTGTTTACTTAAATACATAAGGCCTTTGTAGCGAAGCTCATCATTGTGCCAAGAGTACCCTGGGGAAACTAGAGATTTGGCTTGCAATTGTTGGATCGGACATGAAATTTTGGGATCTTGTAGCCATTCCCGGTGAAGAGCTTGGAGCTAATCTGGTACAATGAAGGAGAGGGAAAAGAGGGACCCTGCATCTTCATATTTTCTTGAAAGAACATCAAAAACCAAATTTCCTTTTCCTTTCTTGTAAATGATCTCATGATCATAGACAAATAGATTAGTCACCCATTTTTGTTGCTCCAAGGATGAAAGACATTACTCCAGAAAATACTTGAGGCTTTGATGATCTGTCTTAATTTGGAAGCATTGCCCCTATATATAAGGGTGCCAGAGATCCATTACATGTAAAATAACCAACATTTCCTTTTCACAGATTGATTAGCCCAAATGTCGTTTTGACAATTGTTTGCTGGTAAAGGCCAAAGTACGACCATATTTCATAAGGACTTCTCCATGTCCTCTCCTAAAAGCATCACATTCATGACAAAGGTATTTGTGAAGTCAGGAAGGGCCAGGTGACAAGAGTGGTGCACATAACTACCTTCAAGGATTGAAAGAAATGATAAAGTGCTGGAGTCCAAGTGAAAGAATTATTTTTAATAAGAGGAGTGAGAGGCGCCACAATCTTTCCATAATTCTTAACAAAATTGCGATAATAGCCTATGAAACCCAGAAAACCACAAAAGATTTTGATAGTTTTAGGGTGAGGCCAATCCTTCATAGCTTCAATCTTCTTAGGATCCACCTTGACACCTGCCTTGCCAACAATATGACCCAAGTACTCAACTTTTGAGGCTCCAAAAGCACATTTAGATTGTTTGAGGAAAAGTTGGGGCTGAGAGAGTAGATGGAGAACTCGATCCACATGAACAACACTTTCATCTTCCTTTCCTAGACAACACTTTTCATTTACAATTTAACTTAACACATATATGTTGTTTGAAGTTCTAGCAGCTGTACCGACCAATTTCCCTGAACCTTCTCTTCTTATCTCACACTTTTGTGAATCGAAAGTAACTTTATGACCTTGGTCACACATTTGACTCACACTTAGAAGATTATGTTTCATATATTCTACCAGTAGAACATTTTGTGCCTTTTCATTCTTGTTCCCAATTCAGGCTGTGCCTTCTCCAATGATTTTGGCTGAATTATTATTTCCGAAGGAGAATGATCCATTTCTTTCCTTTCACAATTTAAGAAATTTGTCTCTATCACCTGTCATGTGTTTTGAACACCCACTGTCAACATACCAACCATGTTTCTTTTTCTTAGATTGTAGAGCGACTGTGCATTCTTCATTGCTATACCGATCTTGCTTTCTTATCCATGTCATTTTCTGAGGTTCTTGTTTGTGACTGTTGTTATTCTATTGAGGTTCTTTAGGAGGGACTGTCATTCTGCAATATTTGGCCACGTGTAAAAAATGGTCACATTTGTAACATTCCACTTCAGTGTCAAAGATTCAAACATGTTGTAACTTCTTCTTTGTGTTTCACTAGGTCTTCTTGAATAACCCCTTTGTGTATGACTCTCAAAGTTGTTATTGTTCCTGTTGTTAGCTCTGCAATTCAT
>ML799844.1:258550-280998 GCA_009831015.1 Picea engelmannii | reverse complement strand
TATATATATATATAAACAAAAAACCCATAAAATAATACTACATTAGGTAAAAATTATCTCGTGACATCATTTAGGCCTTAGTGTAAGACACATACATAAACACATAAAATATATTTAAAAAAGAAAGATTCCACTATTAGAAAAACTCATTTTTCACATAGTTATACAATTTTTTTTTATAAATAATATTTATATATTTCAAAATCTATTTCCATTTCCATTATTTTATCTTGTTACACAAATTTCAAATTCATTATGTAGATACCTCAAATTTTCCCTCCAAGTCAAGAGGTTCATATTCTTTTAAGACTTCCATAGCCATTAACATGTAATAAAACACCATCATGATTGTGCACCAACCCCAATGTATATTCATAACAAAAGGTTGTGATCTTTAATGCATTGAAGAGTCTTCATGGAATCTTGAACCTTTATTTTATGAAGTCACAAGCATAGATAGTGGGGTGGGGGGAGACAATGCACATTGTCTCTAGGATTTTGACAACTTTGAATGACATTTCCATGGACATCCTCAATGGAAGAATACATATAACACAAATGAATGTTTTAAGGCACAACAAAGTGGATCAATTATAGGTCAACAATGTTACTAAGCTTGTGGGTTCCAAAATAGGATTCTTGTTAATTGTATAAGTGGAAGCTTGTAAGGTTTAAAATAGGAGATTGTGAGTTCTTGTGATTATATATAAGTTATCGTTGACAATCAAGAAGTTTCTAAGGTTTATAGAAACCTACATACATTGACAAGAAGTTGATATTGACTGGAAGCTTGAGGCAGTATGTAAAATGTCCGTCGAGAAAGCACCAACCATAGTTGTATCTAAGTTAATATGCGTTCTATGTGTGTGTATCTACAAAAAAAAATGGTTGTTTAGAAGCATATGTTGAAAGAGAATCTACTCATCTAAGGGACTAGATGATAGGGTCATTATCCTCATGTTTGAGGTCCAATCAATCCCTATATGTCTATATCAAGTCAACTTGATATTGATTAGATTTCCCATTTAGGATCAACTTAGTTTGGAGATTAAATAAAATGATAAGAGACCAAGATTTTAAGAAAAGAGGAAGGCTAATCTATTTATGGATTGACATCCACATGGATATTTAAACTCACTATCCAAGCTGATAATAATTTCACTTGCCAAATCAATAACTCCACCCAATTCAACATGAAATCGGCTTGGAAACTTAATAAAATGATGGAGGGCCACCGTCATCAATAGGAAGAGGCTTGAATTGTTCTTGGGTCAACATTACTATAAAACAATCAACTCAATATCCTAGTCTATCACAACTTTACTTATCACTCAATAATAATACCCAAGTCAAATTAAACTTGGATCTAATTCGATTTTGACATGGTTGGGTGAATAAACTATTATATTAACATCATGGCCTTGGTATTAAAGAGATAGTTTAAAGTCTACCTCACAATGGAGAAATCAATTAAATAGCGAGATTCCAAGTGGGATTAATATTGGATGATGACACAATGATATAACACATATATGCATGTTGACATTCAATTTAGTTTGGTGACCTTACATAAACAACTATTCAAGTTAGCTTTGACTTGGCTTAGAGTGACTTGATAATTACCAAGTTAGGCTTTTGACATGTAAAAACATTTTTTTTAATAAAATTTAGTTTTATTTTAAATCTTGTAATTTATTTTTGGTTGGTAAGAAGATTCTATTAAGATATTAACATAATGTACATAATTTCAGTCCTATCTGAGATTCTCTCAACATCATATTGACATAAAAAATATTTCAGAAACCAAGATGTCCACTGGCCTACGAAGAGGGAAACTAGACCAGGTTTGGAAGTTAAACTATATCAAATTAAGTTTGAGAGTAACATAAGAGGTTCTTAAGTCCGAGATAAAAAACCCCAGTCATGATAGGAATGCTAGAGTAGCCTATAGAGACATGGAAAAAAGCCAAAAAACAGAGCATAACTCAGTCATTGAGAGGGAAAACTGATCCTCTTGTCTGGAAGTGCTCGCTTCATTCCTTGCAACTGTATGAAACTAATTAGACCCAACCATCACACTTCCATCATGCCCCACTCGATCTGGGTAGTTGAGATTCAAAAGAGCTGGTGAGTGACATCGTTGTTTGAGAGAATTATTAGAGATATCTTCCCATCCCGAGTCCAACTGGGTGGTGGGATTGAAGACTCCTTCATTGGCAAGGGAATCTACTACTTTATTGGCCTCTCTTCTAACATGGGAGGGGATGAGGCCAACAATGTTATGTATGGCTAGTCGAAGGAGTTCCAGAATTGCTTCAAGTCATCAGTTACCGAAAAATTTACTCGATGAAGACCCGTTTTGTATTCTAGTGAGCATATGGATTGTGAGTTGGGACTCTCCTTCCACAATGAACTTGGAATAATGATGATAATGAGATATCCTCATCCCTTAGAGAAGAGCCCATATCTCAACTGCATTGTTTGTATTGATGCCAATGAATCTTGTGAATAGTCATAGGATGTTGCCTTCCACATCTCTGAAAACACTCCCCTAACCAAACATGATAGGGTTTCCTTTTGATGCTCCATAAAAGTTGAGTTTGATGAATCCCATAGAAGGAGGGTACCAGAAAATGAGAGAAGAGGTATGTGGAGGATAAGAGGGGGAGTGAATGGGTGGGGAAGAAAAGGGGATCCAGTTAGAGAGGAGGATTTGTTGATGATCATTTCATTTGAGGGTTTTGGTATCCGAAATTCCAGAGTAAACAATTTCCAAGATGTTTTGCTTGATATTATTCTAGATGAGGGGAACCTGGAGGATCTCACCTTTGAAGATGTAATGGTTTCTTTCTTTCCATGTCTCCCAAAGAACAAACTAGGGAAACAATTCCATATACGATTGAGGATGGGGTTCTAAAAGCCTTGAGAGCGCCAAGAGAAGATAGTGAGATGAACATAATCAACATGTCGGTCGGATTGCTAAAAGGATACAGTGCCTTGGTCCCATAGGGTATTGCAATAGTCACAAGAATTTAAGAGGTGCTCAATGGATTCATCCACTTGATGGTGTTGGCATTATTGATTGTGTATTGTCATTAATGGCAACATGAATTAAACATGGACAATCATATGTTGATGAGGTTGATGACAAGGAAGGAACGTAGGAGTCCCTTAGATTACCAGATCATGAATAATATCTCTTAGGCGGATCAATGTAGAGAATCTCAAGAGATATAGACTTGTGATTGGATAGAGACAATGCATAGAGGTGCACACTGACACAAAGATGAGGAGAAATAGCATTGCATAGATCACGTAGAAGCCAAAGGGGTCGAGGATGAATCTTTTTCGTTGATGTAGTTTTCGGGACAATCTAGGACCGTCAGATTGAGGTGGAACCAAAGGATGGGAGAAATTAAGTCCCAACCGTCATATCAGGAGCGATAATACTCAATCGTAGATCAAATACAATCAGACTTCAGAACTTTGCCACTTCAACGGTCATTGGAGACAAGTATCTGGCTATACTAGTTGCAAGAATCAACAACAAAGAATGAAGAACAATGCTGATCGTTGGATCAAAATAAGAGCATGATCAGATGGTAAAGAACAAAGAACAATGTTGATCGTTGGATCAAAATAAGATCACGATCATACGATAAAGAATGAAGAACAATGTAGATTGTTGGATCAAAATAAGAGCATGATCGGATGGTAAAGAACAAAGAACAATATTTATCATTGGATCAAAATAAGATCACGATCAAATGGTAAAGAACGAAGAAGAATGTAGATTGTTGGATCAAAATAAGAGCATGATTGGATGGTAAAGAATGAAGAAAAATGTTGATCGCTGGATCAAAATAAGAGTACGACTAGATGACAAAGAACGAAGAAATGATGCTGATCATTGGATCAAAATAAAATCATGAATAAACGACTTAGATATCTTTCTGTGAGTCTACTGAGCAACCAAAATATGGCTAAGTATCATATTCTATCTATATCACTTAAAAAATTTCTAAGTATGGTTCATTATGGAGGTAACAAAAGTTAGGGGTGCATTTTGATGACACCATATAAGACATGTGAGTCCGCAAGTCCGCAAGTCTGTGAACCCGTCACATAAAATAATTACAAGTATGGTTCATTATGGAGGTAACAAAAGTTAGGGGTGCATTTTGATGAAACCATATAAGACATGTGATTCCACAAGTCCGAGAGTCCGCGAACCCGTCACATAAAATAATTCTAAGTATAGGTTCATCTTGGAGGCTGCAGAAGTTGGGGGTGCATTTTGATGACACCATATAAGACATGTAAGTTTGTAAGTCTGAGAGTCCACAAGTTCGAGAGTCCACAAACCCGTCACATGAAATAATTCTAAGTAAAAGTCCATGTTTAAACGAATAAAAACTATCCACTCAATGAATTATTATATCCAAACCATCGATTTGTCTAAAGCACCTAGATGAAATAAGGACTGTTCATCTCAACACTTGATTAAGTCCATGCCATTGATTTATTCGGATGATTAAGTCATGATATTTGGTCCTTGCTAGATTTGAAGTAAAAATGGATTGTCCATCTCACCGGGCGATTAAGTTAGAGCCGTTGTATCAAGATCTTCTTAGGAGTAAGGTAGGCCATTGAATCAACTCATGGGTGAAATTTCAACCGTTCGTGAGTAAAAGGTAAAGTGGGTTGAAGGAAGCGCATATGTGCTTAAAATAGTTAGGAATGAATAAATATGCACATTGAAATCAATGGTCAAGATTTAATTTTGATATTGATATGATGGTAGCTGAGTCTCTACAAAACCAAAGATCAGTACAACGAAGAAATTGACAATTTTAGTCAATTTCATGAAGGGTCTTCGGATCGATCATTCCATAAGGAAGACTAACATGAGAAAGATAAAAAACATAATTAATCTATAAGGGATTTGAAGTCGACTAGGTTAATTTTAATTTCAGTCTATTGTGAAAGAAGAGGCACATTGATTCAATGAATATACACTATGGTTCAATGATGCACACCGTTTGGAAGGATATATAAACTCATAATAATGAACAATGAAAGTGTGTCTCAGGGAGATATCTAAGTATATACTGCCTGAGTTAGAGTCACAAGAATAAGATTGCAGAGTAAAACTATGTAGTGAGAGTGGAAGGGGGGAGCTCACGAGGATTGTAATCCTCTACAGGTTGAAGCCTGAACAACAGGGAGTTGCAACTTCCTATCAAGTTGGTGCTTGAATAAAATAGGGGGTCAATGCCTCCTTTCAAGTTCGTGCTTGAAAAATATAGGGGGTTGGAGCCTCCTTTCAAGTTGGTGCTTGGAGAAGCAGGGATTTGTAGCTTCCTTGAGTAGGTTCTTAGAAAAGAAGGGGATTTGTGTCTCCAAGAGTTGGTGCTCTAAAGAGGATTGGCGTCCTTCACAATCACATATTACTCTTTATAAACTTTGCAATTCTCGTTAATTATATTTATATAGTTGATTTTAAATACAAATCCATTATTGATTTATTGTGGTGGTTAATAAAATTACAAAGTAATTACTAATTGTTTAAAAAGGTAATACTGATTTACCCCCCCTCTCAGTATTTTCAACAATTGGTATTAGAGCCAGTTCCTTCACCATAGTCTAACCATTGGAAGGTAGATCCTAAAAATCCAATGGATCAACATCAAGGAATGTCATCCAAAATAGAACCATTGTTCAAAGGAGATGTCTGTGCTTTTTGGAAAATAAGGATGACGAGTCATATGATGGAACTTGGATTTGATATTTGGAAATATGTAGAAGATGGCTACACTGCACCATCTTCCCCACCAACTGATGCTGTTGCAAAAAATTTATGCAATGAAAATCCAAATCATTTTCTATGAGATATGATACCATGATCTCTACCTTAAAGGATAGAGACAACCTTGAAAAACTCACTATGGATGATTTCCATGGAATGCTCATAGCCTATGAGATGAGGACAAGGCAAGAAAGGCCATATAAAGAGGAAAACACCTTCAAAGCAAGAAAATATAAGAATAATCAGGAGCAAGTGTCCAATGAAGATCAATCAGAAATATCTGGTGAAGAAGTAGGAAACTTCATGAAAAAAATTAAGAAAGGAACTGGTAAATTTAAAGGAAAACTACCTCTTGAATGTTTTAACTATGGAAAATTTGGACATTTTGCCACCAAATGTCCCTATCCAAAACAAGAAGAAAGTGATGGTGAATAAACTTACAAAGAGTACAAGAAGAGTAAAACTGGAAACAAGAAGAAATTCCACAAAAAGAAGAAGACCTTCTACACCAAAGAAGAAAACAATTCAATTTAAGAAAGTGAAGGAGAAGAAGAAGAATTAGAGCATCTATTTATGGGTATAGAGAAACGTGATAATCCTACTAAAAACAATTTTGGTATGGATGAGGACTCTGAAGAGGAAGGTGAAGTAGATCTTGAAGCAGAATTGCTCAGTGCCCTGGAAGAACTCAGAAAATATAAAAAGAAGACTAAGTCACTAAAAGGACAATTACTAGAGTTTGAGGAAGCACATAAATCAAGAGAAAGAGAAATCTCAAAATCAGTCAAGGAAAATGAAAAAATCATCATTGACTTGAAGACTCAACTCCTAGAAGCCAAAATAATAGAAGATATCTTAACTGACCAACTTAATTAAAAACAACAAGACTATGACAAGTGAGAAACTAAAATTGTCCTTCTGGAAAAGGAACTTGAGAAAGGAAAGAACCACTCAATATTTGAAAACAATTCAAAAATATTGGTTACCAAATGACAAGACACGATTGGGATGTACTCAAGACTCAACCTGTATGACACAAAGGAAAAACAAAAGGCCAATCAATTATGCAGATGCTCTTAAAATCTCCTTAAGAAGAGAAGATAACAAGGAAAATATGAAGCCATTGAAGATTATTCCAAATAAACAGAAATCAACACTCCCTATTAAAGAAAAAGATGACAAGAAAAATACAATCACCAGAAGGAACCCCCCTAATATATATCTATTTATTGGATACTACTACTCCTTCAGTAATTTTGGACATAAGGAAATACACTGCAAGGTTTATGGAAAATACAATCATAGAAATGTCCAAAGATATAAGAACAATAAGTACAATGCAAATAAGAGAAACTACAACTCATTTTCTCCTTTGCAAAACTTCAATATTGAATGCCAAAGATGCAACAATTATGGTCATAAGGCCAATGAATGTAGATTGCCAAAGTATTCCATGAAGGCAAGTATCTCTAGCATTAAGGAAAATTATAAGAAGATATGGAGAAGGAAAGCTAAATTACAAAGGAAGAAAAATGATGAAGATATTACACCTGAAATTGATAAAATTGACAATAGGAGAATGATGGGTGAAGTGTCTAATAAGGAATATGAAAATCAAAGTTATGCATATAAAGCGGATCAAGCTCAAGAAAAGATAACTCCTAAAGAAAAATGTGACACAATTGCATAACTTGGTAATGTTCTGCAAATAAATTATCCATTACCTAACAAATAGAAAATGCAAAAAGAAAATTCTAAAGAAGAAAATGAAGAAGCCTCTTTTACACAAAATATAAATGATTATGGACTCTCAGACACAGATCCACCTACAAAATTGCGCGATGAAGAGATTGAAGAGTTTTCAACTTTATTTTGATGATATACTAAATTCCCCCTCAACAGAAAATATGAACAAAAGGAAAAGAATCGATTGAAGGACTGACTTCAATCTCAGTAGCAAGATTTGATTAAGAAAATATCTATGATAATGTGGGCACTGAACCATATCACTAGTTGATACACCAAAAATGAATATGCCTTTTTGGGTTAGAAATGAGTGAATAAGTTGCATAACATCATGAATAAATTAGGAGCAGTCTGGAAGGAAATGAAGATAGTTGTTGAACAACAATACTGTAATCTTGGCACACTCTTGAAAGAAGATAAAAGGAAACATAAACTAAAGTATATCTAGTGCATCATTGAAGAATTCTGGTTAGAAAAGGATTACAGCCTAAGTATTAAGGCAAAACATGTCTTGAGTACTTGAGGCAACAATACAACAACAGATGAAAGGTTCATTTTCTCTTGAAAAGTTTTGATTAGTAGTCAAAGGGGAAAAATTGTTGACAGGGGGAGTTGCAAAATACAAGAGGAAAGTTTCCTTCTACATTGATGTTCAATATGGAGAGATAAAAATAAAACAAATCCAAAAACAACAAGCATAATCTCCATTTATTATTCATCAAAAAAGAAGCACTTGGACAAGGGGAGTATAACTTCAGGGGGACTATAAGCTCAGAGAGGAACAAAGAAATAACTCCTTCTGTTATTGCTTTCAAATGGGGAGATAAAAAGAAAAACAAGTCAGCTTAAAGGATTGAAAATAATACAAAATACACATTCAAAGGGGGAGAGAAGTAGTAAGAGTTTCACTCTTTGTCATTGATGTCAAAGGGGGAGAAAAAGCAGTAAAACAAATTCAATACCCAAATTTGAAGATGAAATCAATGATAGGGGGAGAAAAGGTACAAACTCATTTGTTTTACATATATGTTTCCCTCAATGCAAAAGGGGGATATTGTTGGCATTATTTATTATGTATTGTCATTGATGGCAACATGAATCAAACATGGATAGTCATATGTTGGTGAGGTTGATGACAAGGAAGGAACAGAGGAGTCCCTCATATTACAAGATCATGAATAATATCTCTCAGGTGGATAAATGCAGAGAATCTCATGAGAGATAGCCTTGTGATTGGATAGATACAATGCATAGAGGAGTGCATTGACACAAATCTTAGGAGAAATTGCATTGTAGAGATCACATAGAAGCTAAAGGGGTTGAGAAGGAATCCTGTTCGTTGTTGTAGTTTTCAGGACAATTTAGGACCGTCAGATTGAGGTGGAACGAGAGGCTGGAAGAAATTAAGTCCCAACCACCAGATCATGAGCAATAATCCTCAAATGTAGATCAAAGCCAATCAAACTTCAGAACTTCACCACTTCGAAAATCATTGGAGACAAGTATCCAACTATACCAGTTGCAGGAATCAATAATAAATAACAAACAACAATGATGATCATTGGATCAAACTAAGAGCACGATCAGACGGTAAAGAATGAAGAACAATGTTGATTGTTGGATCAAAATTAGATCACGATCAGACGGTAAAGAATGAAGAAAAATGTAGATCATTGGATCAAAATAAGAGCACGATCGTATGGTAAATAATGAAGAACAATGTTGATCATTGGATCAAAATAAGATCACGATCAGATGGTAAAGAACGAAGAACAATGTAGATCGTTGGATCAAAATAAGAGCATGATCAGATGGTAAAGAACAAAGAACAATGTTGATCGTTGGATCAAAATAAGAGCATGATCGGAGGGTAAAGAACAAAGAAATGATGTTAATCGTTGGATCAAAATAAAATCATGATCAGATGGATTAGATCTCTTTCCGTGAGTCCATTGAAATATGGCTAAGTATCATATTATATCTATATCACTTAAATTTTTTCCAAGGATGGTTCATTATGGAGGTAATGGAAGTTAGGGGTGCATTTTGATGACACCATAGAAGACATGTGAGTTCACAAGTCCGAGAGTTCATGAATCCGTCACATAAAATAATTCTAAGTATGGTTCATTATGGAGGTAACAAAAGTTAAGGGTTAATTTTGATGAAACCATAGAAGACATATGAGTCTGCAAGTCTGAGAGTCCACGAACTCGTCACATAAAATAATTCTAAGTATAGGTTCATCTTGGAGGCTGCAGAAGATGGGGGTCCATTTTGATGACACCATAGAAGACATGTGAGTTTGTAAGTCTAAGAGTCAATGAACCGGTCACATGAAATAATTCTAAGTAAAAGTCCATGTTTAAATGAATAAGAACCGTCCACTCAATAGTTGATTATATCTGAACCATCGATCTATCTAAAGCGCATAGATGAAATAAGAACCATTCATCTCAATACCTAATTAATTCTGTGCCATTGATTTATTTGGATGATTAAGTCACAATATTTGGTCCCCGCCAGATTTGAAGTAAAAATGAACCATCCATCTCATAGAGCGATTAATTTAGATCCGTTGGATCAAGATCTTCTCAGGAGTAAGGTATTCCATTCGATAAACTCATGGGTTCAATTTCAACCATTCGTTAGTAAAAGGTAAAGTGGGTTGAAGGAAGTGCATAGGTGCCTAAAATAGTTAGGCATATATAAATATGCACATCGAAATCAATGGTCACGTTTTAATCTTGATATTGATCCGATGATAGCTGAGTCTCTACGAAACCAAAGATCAATATAATGAATAAATTGACAGTTTTAGTCAATTTCATGAAGGGTGACAGGTCTTCGGATCAATCATTCCATAAGGAAGAGTGACAATAGAAAGATAAAAAACATAATTAATCTACAAGGGATTTGAAGTTGATTAGGTTAATTTTAATTTCAGTCTATTGTGAATGAAGATGCACATTGATTAATTGAAAAGACACAATGGTTTAATGATGCACATTGTTTGGAAGGATATATAAAATCATAAGAATGAAGAATGAAAGTGTGACTCATGGAGATATTTGAGTATATACTACTTGAGGCAGAGTCACAAGAATAAGATTGCAGAGTAAAACTATGTAGTGAGGGTGGAAGGGAGGAGCTCGAGAGGATTGTAGTCCTCTATAGGTTGAAGCCTGAACAATAGGGAGTTACAAATTCCTTTCAAGTTGGTCCTTGAAGAAAACAAGGGTTCGGTGCCTCCTTTCAAGTTGGTGCTTGATGAATACAGGGGGGTTGAAGCCTCCTTTCAAGTTGGTGCTTGGAGAAGCAGGGAGTTGTAGCTTCCTTCAGTAAGTGCTCAGAAAATAAGGGGATTTGTGTCTCCAAGAGTTGGTTATCTAAAGAGGATTAGTGTTCTTCACAATAATAAATTACTCTTTATAAACTTTGTGATTCTTGTTAATTATATTTATATAATTGATTTTAAATACAAATCCATTTTCTATATATTGTGGTGATTAATAAAATAACAAAGTAATTACTAATTGTTTAAAAAGGCAATACTCATTCAATACCCTCCCCTCTTAGTATTTTAAACAGATGGAACATGACACAAAGATCTGTGCCTTCAAACCCACTATGAAGGAGATGATCCTAGGTTAGAATTTTTCCATGGGTGAATAGCCAAAGAAAGGTTGCAACCTTGGGCCACAAATTAGATTTCTAGACTTTGGTCCATATATCATCGAAAGGGAGAAGGACATGCTGGGTAACTATAGAGTAGGCCTCTTTTAGATTAAAACCACCAACTGGTTGGTATTCCCATCGAATTTTTTCTGGGAGAAAGGAGAATTTAATTTTATGTTGAAAAATTTAGACAGTAAAGAGGGGAGAGTTAATCGGTCTTGGAGGGGGATATGATCCAACTTAATGGTCCAGGTTCTCCAATCCATAGGGGTGGAATATGAATGATGATTTTGATAGACCTTGCAACCTTGTTCAACTTGAAGTGTTTTTTTGATGGCTAGGGCACTAGAATTTCCTTGAAGCTTATGAAGCTGTTGCCAAGAGTCTTCCCAAAATAGGACTAACCTCCCATATCATACTTCCCAACAACTATGAGCTTGAATTAAAGATTTATTCTACCAAGCAACATTCCAAATGATGGATCTTAACTTATTATTAGCCATTATGATGAGATCCCAAGAATTAATATTGCTGGCATACTTATTTATCTAGAGTTCACATCAAATATCACCTTTAGCTTGAAGCTAGCATACCAGATTTTGGTGCCAAGGACATTATTGAGTATTTTAGGGTTTCTCAATCCCAAAACCCCTTTTATCTTGGGGAGGCAAGAGTGTTACAGTTAACCAATGCTCATTTCTTAGTAGAGTTGGTGCCTTGCCATAGAAAATTGCACTGGAGAACCTTGACCACCTTAAGGATGAACTTAGGGGAAAAAAGAGCAGAAAAAAGATAGAGAAGAATGGATTGGAGAGCCTATTTGGGAAAAATGAGGAAACCAACAATATTGAGAGAGTGGAAGGTCCAACTGGAAAGATTTTTGTTGATACAAGAACACAGATCTTCATAGGAGAAAATGCGAACAATATAATCAAGGAGAGCGGCACCGAGGTATTTGGATAGAAGGGAGCTTCTAGAGAACCCAAGGATATGAGAAATATGAAACTGAATAGGGAGAGGCATGTTGAAGAAGAAGATTTGGGATTTGAGGTGATTGGTGGAGGTACCAGATACTTCCATGAAGTCATTGATGCAATACGCACCACCCAGGGCACGTCCGCTCCCACAGGACCTTCTCTTCCTTAGGCCCGAAGAACTGAAATGTTCTTCAACCCCCCCCTTATTGGGAGTTCACAATACCCACATAATGCTCCTTTGATCTCCCTACTCCAAATTGGGAAATCAGACTTCACAAAAACGCGAGTCCTGAAACCACAGGATCGGGTCTCACAAATCCCCGAAACCCGATGAATATTCACCAACGATTCCCTGCTCCTATCGGGAATTTCCCCATCGGGAAATCGACACCTACGCTGTCGTAAACAACTTACTTCACAAATCCCCGATTCCCGATACACCGATACTTTGGTGTGGATGCGATACCTATTCACCTCTCTGACCCTGATGGTCCCCACTCTGTCCTTGTATCCGTTGGGAAATCGTGTATCGGCATATCGCGATTCCCGTTGTCATGTGCACGGGACTTTCAATTCCCCAAACTCCGATACAAACTGCCACCTGTCCTCTGCTGACTCTCGTCGGGTCCACTCTGCCCTTCTATCGGGATATCGCGTTTCGCGATTTCCAGTTGCACGAGTTCCCTGTCTTCGAAAACTTCGATCCCCTGATCCCCGACTCCTTAGGATCTCTTGCCATGCATCCTCGTCGATGGACGGTTCAAATCTCGTCGGGAAATCGTGGGTCGTGATTCCAACGTGCAAGAGTTTCTTACCTCCGGAAACCCCGATGTGTTAAATCCTGATTCCTCACTTGATGCCTGACGCGTGTCCTACCGAGATCAATGACTATAATTCCATCAGCATTTCGAGATTCTAAAGGTCTCAGTTCTCTCAACCTTCAAACCCCCGATGACTCCAATATCCCGATGCCTTCGCGGAAATTCTCCTCTGTACACTAGGGCTTTACCCCTGCGCAACTCCTCAAGATCTAACGGCTGACATGAAGTCACTTGCTAATCCAACGGCTTAGCAGCCTCTTGATCTTGGGCTCTGGTGTGGTCGTAACCTCTTCGCACCTCCGTGAGATCCAACGACTGACGGTTTTCGTTGATCTCCTCTGTAAGATCCTGACCGTCGATTTCTTTCCTCTTGGGGATTTCTTGCACGAAATCTCCTGTGCAACCTTTCAATAATTCTGAAGGCCTCTCTCCCTCCTGAGCTCTCTTCACAGTTTCTCGGTCTCTTAGAAAAGGGACCTTCTTGCACACACTCCTTGCGGCAACCCTAGAAACACTTCAAGTGTTTGAGATCCCTTGACTCTGCGCACGCCTGTAGCAACATTCCTCCAAAGCTTCCTTCTCAGACTCACGACTGAGACTTCCTCTTTAGCCTGTGCACTCCTTTCACGGCTTCAAAAACCCACTTTTAGTTATGGGTGAATAAGAACAAGAGTTAGACTACCTGAGCCTTCATCAACGCACTCCTTGCGGATGATTTTCAACTGCACACCTTGTAGGAATCTCCTGGCTTAGATAGAGAAACAATTGAAACTCATTCCATCTCCCCTTCAGAATTCAGTTTGAAACATGAAATCATATACACAACATATAAAAGAAAATGTATGACAAGAAGCAAACATTCATAAGCACATCAACAATATACACAGAGAAACAACACAAACCATGAATTTGAATCAAAACTTTCTTCTATTAATTCAAATGCATGTACATGGGTGTTCTTCATACACTATTCTCTGCTTGCTCTCCTCTTCTCCTGAATACTTCTATCATATTACAATGGTACAATGAGGGTGTCTATATCCATTTTCCCTCTCGGACTCTAAACTATCAAATCTAGAATTAAAAATCCTATCTACCAGCATTAACTAGATTAAATGCCTCCTATCTATCTAATGACGAGAGCGTGTCGCTCAAGGTACAATACAATATACAAGTGCGCCTTCATAAATGGCTTCATTAAAGACTTGCGCAACAATCCCAAAGAATTTTTAAAAATTTGGGTTGGTTTATCCAGCTGATCTTCGCTTGATGTGCTAGATCGCTTAATGAGTCGGTGATGCTCCTACATCATACTCCTCGGCTTGAAAACTTTCATGGGCTCCTGTCCATGAGCTCCTGCACGGTCTTTCCATTCTTCTGAATCTCTGCTTCACTTTCCCAGCTGACATCGTCCACTGGATGGCCCTTCCATTTGACCAGATACTCGAAGTATTGCTTCCGCCTGGTCTTTTTGCTTACCTTCTTTTCGAGTATACGCTCCATCTGCGACTTCTCTGCAATCAACATCTGCTTCTGCCACTGAACCTCTGGTTGTTCATCACTTTCAATTCCTGCTTCCTCAGCCTTATATGGATATAAGTCTGAGACATTGAATGTCAGAGATATTTCGATCTCATCCGGCAACTCAATTTCATAAGCATTTTCTCCTAATTTCCTCAGGACCTTGCATGGCCCGATTTTCTTCATTTTCAGCTTGTTGTATGTTCCCCTTGGGAGCCTTTCCTTCCTCAAGTGTGCCAGAACCAGATCACCAACTTCAAACTGAAGTTGTCTCCTCCATTGATCGGCTCTGCGCTTATATTCTTGATTTGATTTCAGTAGTCGCTCCTTCACCTGGCCATGAAGTTCTTTCATCGCCTCTGCGAATTCTTCAGCGCTTGCGCTCTTAGTCATTATCTGTTCCGAATCCCTTAGCTCCGAAACTCCTCTTGGCTGCATGCCATATATAATATGAAATGGATTTTTTCCCGTGCTCCTGTTCACTGAGTCATTATAAGCAAACTTTGCCTGGGGTAATATTTTATCCCAACTGCTGTGGTGCTCCGCCACCAGGCTTCTCAACAAGTCTCCCAGACTTCTATTTACCACCTCTGTTTTCCCATCTGTCTATGGATGATAGGCATAACTAAACATCAAGTTAGTCCCCATCTTCTTCCAGAGTGTCCTCCAAAAATGTCCAATGAATTTCGTATCCCTGTCTGAAACTATACTTCTGGGTAAACCGTGAAGTCGAATGACCTCCTTGAAGAACAAATTTGCGATGTGAGTTGCATCGTTGGTCTTCTGACACAGGATAAAATGTGCCATTTTAGAAAACCTGTCAACCACCACAAAGATAGAATCATGTCCTCTTTGCGTCCTAGGTAATCCCAATACAAAATCCATGTTGATTTCATCCCACGACTTGTCTGGTATGGGTAATGGTTGATAGAATCCCGCATTCTGCTTCCTGCCCTTTGAATGTTGGCAAATTCTACATCTATCGACAAACTTCTTGACCTCTTCTCGCATCCCTGGCCAAAAGTATGCTTTGCTTAGCTTTGAAAATGTCTTTTCGTGGCCAAAATGCCCTGCAAAGCCTCCGCTGTGTTTTTCTTTTAACATATTCTCCCTCATGGAGCAATTCAGAATACATAGTTGATTGCCCTTGAACAGAAATCCGTCCTGGATCACATACTCTATCCACTGGCTTCTGTCTTTGAGAACTGGGTTCTCAACTGCTCCGTATGCTTCTCTGAAATCCTGATCAGCTGCATACATATCTTTAAGATCATCAAAACCTAACGTCCTGACTTTGAATTCCTGCATCAACAAACTTTTCCTGCTCAAAGCATCAACCACTTTGTTAGCAGTACCATAAATATGTTTTATCACAAAAGTGAAATTCTGCATGTATTCTACCCACTTAACATGTCTCTGATTCAACTTCTCCTGTTGAGTTACATATTGTAATGCATGGTTATCATTATATAAAACAAATTCCCTTGGAATCAGATAGTGCCTCCATTTCTTCAATGCCTGTATGATGGTATAGAATTCCTTATCATATGTGGAATATTTTTCCCTTGCTTCATTCAACTTCTTGCTGAAATATGCAATTGGTCTGTCCTCGTGGCTCAAGACCGCTCCTATGGCAAAGCCACTCGCATCACATTTTACTTGGAACATCTTCTGAAAATCCGGCAACACCAAAACCGGCTGTTCCGTGATCTTCCGTTTCAACAGATTGAAACTCTTCTCTACCTCTTCAGTCCAATGAAAAGATTTATGTCTTTTCTTGACTGTGTCCATCATCGCTGCGCTAATCCCACTGAAATTTCTGATGAACTTCCGGTAGAAACTAGCCAGTCCATGAAAACTTCTCACCTCGAAAACATTTCTCGGTGATGGCCAATTTTTAATTACCTCCACCTTACCTAGATCCATCTTCAATTCATTCGCCGATATGACAAATCCCAAGTAAATGAGTTCTGTCTTCATAAATGAAGATTTCCTCATGTTGATCAACAACTTCTCCTACTGTAGCATCTTCATTACTGCAGCTAAATGCTTCAGATGTTCTGCTTTCGTTTTACTGAAAATCAATATGTCATCTAGATAAACAATGACAAACTTCCCGATGAATTCCTTCAGCACTTCATTCATTAATCTCATGAAGGTACTCGACGCATTCGTCAAGCCAAAAGGCATGACTAGCCATTCGTACAACCCTTCGTTGGTTTTGAAGGCTGTCTTCCACTCATCGCCTTCCCTCATGCGAATCTGATGGTATCCGCTTTTCAAATCAACCTTCAATTTTTTTTTGGCTCCACTTAAACAGTCCATCAAATCGTCCATCCGTTGCAATGGAAACCTGTACCTGATGGTTATCTTGTTAATGGCTCTGGAATCGATGCACATTCTCCAACCTCCATCTTTCTTTGGACTCAATACCATTGGAACGACACATGGGCTCAAGATTTCCCTGACCAATCCTTTGTCCAATAACTCCTGGACCTGCCTCTTAACTTCTTCATTTTCCTACGGCGTCAATCTGTACGCAGCTTTGTTTGGAAAACTAGCTCCTGGTACAAGGTCTATATGGTGACTTACGCTCCTCATCGGCGACAATGAATGAGGTAATTCGTCTACCACAATGTCCGCAAACTCTTTCAGCAGTTCCTGAATTTCTTCTGGCAAATCATCCATTCTTGTGCTGGTCAAAATGATTTTGGGTTTTCTGACCACAAAGAATTGTGGATACTCCTTCTTCTTTACTTCCATAAGAAGTTCCTTCCTACTCATGAGAAGTACAGTGTTTCTTGCTTCTGGTTTTACTCCTTTGTCTTTAATCGGAAGTAACATATGTGTTCTCCCATTCTTTTCCAAAGTATACGTATTCATTTTCCCATCATGAACTACGTTTCTGTCATATTTCCATGGTCTGCCTAGCAATAAATGACATACATCCATAGGGATAACATCACAGAGTATTTTATCATTGTACCCTCCAATTTTAAATTCAACTAAACACTATTTAGTGACATTTACCTGATGTCCCTTCTGTAGCCATGAAACTTTGTATTGACTCGGATGATCAATCGTCTCCAGCTCTAGTTTCTCCACCATCTCAGTTGAAACGAGATTATCTGTGCTACAACTGTCCACGATAACCTTGCACACCCTGTCTTTGGTCTTGCATGCAGTTATGAAAAGTCTGTTTCTTTGAGCTGTGTCCTCCACCTCCTTCTCGGGTGTTAAGAGAACCTTACGCATCATCAATGACCTTCCGTCTTCTGCGTCTTCTGCTTCAACATCTAGCCTCTGTGCCTCGACGATGTGAGCTTCTCCTCCATCCTTATTCTTATCTGGACAGTCAAATGACTTGTGCCCATTCTTTCCACATGTGAAGCATGTGATGACTCCACCTCTGCCTCTTCCTCTACCTCTGGTACGAGGAAAAGTGTTGTTTTCAGCATATCCTCCACTCTGTTCTGTATGCTGCCCTCTCTGTTCAATATGCTGGCCTCGCTGTGAAATTCCACCTCTTTCTGTTCTAGTCTGAGGCTTCTTCCAGTTGTCCTTGGATTTCTAGAACCTATCTTGGGCAACTGACTTACCTTTTGGCTGGCTCCTACCTCAGCCTCGCTATCCTGGCTTACGACTTAGCTTCTCTTCAGCTTTCAATGCCAATTGATACGCATCCTCCACCGTTCAGATGGTTGTCATACTCATCTCGTCCTGGATATCATATCTCAAGCCATTCATATACCTCTCAACTTTTTCATCATCGCTCTCCCGATGACCTGCTCTGACATTTAGCTTGTAGAACTCCTCAGTATACTCCTTCACTGTCATCATCTTCTGTCTCAGGTTCTGCATTCTCCTGAACAATGTGATTTGATAATCCCTTGGGATGAACTTTTCCTTTATCTTTGCAATCATTCGATCCCAGCTTTTAATTTTCTGCTTACCTTTGCAGTGTCTATCTGCTTGAAGCTCGTCCCACCATAATGCTGCATGTCCTTTTAATTTTGTGACATCATGCTTAACCTTCTTATCTTCTTCGATATCTTCATAATAGAAGTAAGTGTCAAGAGCTCAGATCCAATATAGAAGCTCTTCTGCATCCAGATTCCCTTCATAAGTTGGAATGTCCATCTTCATTTTCGAACTCATCCGGGCGATAGCCTTAATTAATCACTCATTGGCTGCATCTTCGACTGCAACTTCTTCTTGTTGCTTGGCTTCAACTTCTCCTTCGGAGTCACTTAGATATCCAGCACTGGCTGTGAGTCTCTGCATTGCCTCCATATCCTCTAGTCTCGCTCGGAGATCACGTATCTGTCTCTCCATTTCTAGATTGACTACCTTCCTGCCTCTTCTCCTCATCTCCCTATCCTCTGGTTCAGGTGACTGTCTTTCTCTTCAGGGCAGCATGGTGAAATCTCTTTCTCTGCTACATAAAGCAAAGAAGTATTCATGCTCTGATACCACTCTGACGCAATACACACCACCCAGGGCACGTCCGCTCCCACAGGACCTTCTCTTCCTTAGGACCGAAGAACTAAAATGTTCTTCAACCCCCCCCTTATCAGGAGTTCACAATACCCACAGAATGCTCCTTTGATCTCCCTACTCCAAATTGGGAAATCAGACTTCACAAAAATGTGAGTCCTGAAACCACAGGATCGGGTCTCACAAATCCCCGAAACCTGATGAATATTCACCAACGCTTCCCTGCTCCTATCAGGAATTTCCCCATCGGGAAATCAACACCTACGCTGTCGTAAACAACTTACTTCACAAATCCCCGATTCCTGATACACTGATACTTTGGTGTGGATGTGATACCTATTCACCTCTCTGACCCTGATGGTCCCCACTCTGTCCTTGTATCCATTGGGAAATCGCGTATCGGGATATCACGATTCCCGTTGTCATGTGCACGGGACTTTCAATTCCCCGAACTCCGATGCAAACTGCCACCTGTCCTCTGCTGACTCTCGTCGAGTCCACTCTGCCCTTCTATCAGGATATCGCATTTCGAGATTTCCAGTTGCACGAGTTCCCTGTCTTCGAAAAATCCAATCCCCCGATCCCCGACTCCTCGGGATCTCTTGCCACGCATCCTTGTCGATGGATGGTTCAAAGCTCGTCGAGAAATCATGGGTCGCGATTCCAACGTGCAAGAGTTTCTTACCTCCGGAAACCCCGATGTGTTAAATCCCGATTCCTCACTTGATGCCTGACGCGTGTCCTGCCGGGATCAATGACTATAATTCCATCGACGTTTCAAGATTCTAAAGGTCTCAGTTCTCTCAACCTTCAAACCCTCGATGACTCCAATATTCCGATGCCTTCGTAGAACTTCTCCTCTGTACACTAGGGCTTTACCCTTGTGCAACTCCTCAAGATCTAACGGCTGACGGGAAGTCACTTGCTGATCCAACGACTCAACAGCCTCTCGAGCTTGGGCTCTGGTGTGGTCGTAACCTCCTCGCACCTCCGCGAGATCCAACGACTGACGATTTTCATCGATCTCCTCTGTAAGATCCTGACCGTCGATTTCTTTCCTCTTGGGGATTTCTTGCACGAAATCTCCTGTGCAACCTTTCAATAATTCTGAAGGCCTCTCTCCCTCCTGAGCTCTCTTCACAGTTTCTTGGTATCTTAGAAAAGGGACCTTCTTGCGCGCACTCCTTTCGGCAACCCTGGAAACACTTCAAGTGTTTGAGCTTCCCTTGACTCTGCGCACGCCTGCAACAACAGTCCTCCAAAGCTTCCTTCTCAGACTCACGACTGAGAGTTCCTCTTTAGCCTACGCACTCCTTGCACGGCTTCAACAACCCAATTTTACTTCTGGGTGAATAAGAACAAGAGTTAGACTACCTGAGCCTTCATCAATGCACTCCTTGCGGATGATTTTCAACTGCACACCTTGTAGGAATCTCCTGGCTTAGATAGAGAAACAATTGAAACTCATTCCATCTCCCCTTTAGACTTCATTTTGAAACATGAAATCACATACACAACATATAAAAGCAAATGTATGACAAGAAGCAAACATTCATAAGCACATCAACAATATACACAAAGAAACAACACAAACCATGAATTTGAATCAGAACTTTCTTCTATTAATTCAAATGTTTGTACATGGGTGTTCTTCATACACTATTCTCTGCTTGCTCTCCTCTTCTCCTGAATAATTCTATCATATTACAATGGTACAATGAGGGTGTCTATATCTGTTTTCCCTCTCGGACTCTAAACTATCAAATCTAGAATTAAAAATCCTATCTACCAACATTAACTAGATTAAATGCCTCCTATCTATCTAAGGATGAGAGCGTGTCGCTCAAGGTCCAATACAATATACAAGTGCGCCTTCATAAATGGCTTCATTAAAGACTTGCGCAACAATCCCAAAGCATTTTCAAAAATTTTGGTTGGTTTATCCAGCTGATCTCCGCTTGATGTGCTGGCTCACTTAATGAGTCGGTGATGCTCCTGCATCAGTCATCAAGAACCTTTTTGAAGGCTCTAGATTCCTTAGCCGAGGGAACCCACATCAACATGGTATCATGAAAAAAATGATTATGAGAGATACTGAGGGGGATTTGTGGAGAGAGAGACCCTGAAGATGATGGGAAAGCACAACTGCTTTAAGACTACAATCCATAACTTCAGCCATAAGAATGAAAATAAAGGGAGAAAGGGGGTTTCCTTAACGAATTCCATGGGAAGGGTGGAAAGGGGGCTAAGGGGATCCATTGATTAACAAAGAGAAGATGGTCAAGGAGATGAGAATCATGATCTAGTTGACCCAGGAGGGATGGAAGACAAAGTCTAAAAGAACATCCTTGATGTATTGCTAATTGGGCTTGTCAAAAGATTTGGACATGATGATTTTGATCAACCTTCCTAGTGTTTTTTTTGGATTTCAAGGAATGGACCACCTCATGAGCGAGAATGATGCTATCAAGGATATGATGACCTTCCACATAGCTAGACTGTTCAATGGAAACCAGGAAAGGAATGAGGTGTTTGAGGTGAAAAGCAATGAATTTGGTTATGATTTTGTAGATAACGTTACACAAGGATATGGGTCAAAATTGTCTAGTCAGTTGCTTGCTCTCCCTTTGGGATTAGGGTTAGGAAGCTAGTGTCAAAGGAAAGAAGAATGCCCGATATTTTTTGAGATTTAGCAACAAGATCCCAAATATCTGGCTTGACAGAAGACCAACAATGGTGGAATAAATATGAGGTGAATCCATCCGAGCCTAGAGATTTCCTTGGATCCATAATCATGACCATTTCTTCAACTTTGGACAAGGAGATGGGGTGAATAATGCAGTAATTGTGTTCGATAGTAACCAATTTACAAATGTGGTGGGTGATATATTAAATAACTTTATATTTGTTAGACCCGAGTTTAGTTAACAGAGTTTGGAAAAACGAGACTAACCCATGCTCAACATCTTCATGAGAGGTGAGTTTGTTACATTGAGCCAATTTTAATTGGGTGATGCGATTGGCATGCCGAAACTGGATCATTGATCGATGGAAGAATTTCATGTTATGTTGTCCTTCCTTCAGCCATTGAACATGGGACTTTTGCCTCCATAATATTTTCACTTGACATCACCTTTCCTCAAGTTGAGAAGTGACCTGATTCTCTTGTTCCATCACGAAATCGAAGATAGAGGAAGCAGATAACGCAGAAACCCTAACCAGAGTGGCTCGAATAAGGGAATTGTGATAATTTTAGATATTGTAATTGATTAATAATGTAAATGTATAATTAATATAAATGTGTAATTATCATATTTTAATGGAAGAAACATATCAATATTTTAATTAATAGATGATTAACAATATAATTATATAATTACCTTATTATATGAGGGTGGG
>ML799844.1:219093-250031 GCA_009831015.1 Picea engelmannii | reverse complement strand
ATTTTTCTCTATTATCCCCCCCACACCCACCCTCATTATACATTAAATTTTTCTCTATTATCTCCCCCCACCCCCTATTATGGATATAACCTCCTTAACCCCTCACGTAGGTAGAATACTATATTTTCCATGTAATAAAGGACAACATTAGTTAATAAGGCCTATTTAATAAATGTGATCAAGTCAATGTAAGAAGACCTAATAGAAGCTTCCGCTTAGAGAAATATCTTCCTCTAGAATGTTCTTTAGAAGATATAATTAGTATAAATAAGAGTAGGAGGCATGATAAATCTTTGTTTTGAGAATTTTTGTAATAGAACATTGTTCCAATAGAGGTTTCCTGTAACGACCCCTTCGTTACGACATCAAAATAAGTGAGTACAATAGTGGAAAATGTTTTTTTTTTTGAACATCATTAGACAAGCATTTCCGGTATTAACCTACTTCAATAATACACATTCTTTTATCATAAACATCATGACACAAAAACAATCAAATTCATCATCACTATGACCAAGAGATAAATTCGTCGCTTAGTAAAAACAAGATGTCTACCCACCCAACCTACCTGCATGGTTAGGACCTCCAAGAGACATAATCAATGCTCAAGTTTAGGATTCATTCGATTATTTTTGACCATTTAAGGTCTCAGTACTGGCAAATGTTCTGAGGAACAAGGCGATATCTAATTCCCTTAACCAAGTACGATTCCAAATTTTGAGACCAAAACGACAACCATACTCATCATAAATTTAAGTGTAATAATAGTTCACTACAACTAAACAAATTTTAACAATTCTCGTGCATAAAGAAATAGAAACAAAAACTTTATTAGCAAGCATACCAGTAAATTTTCCACAAACCACTAATTAATGAATCACTTATACATTTTCTAGCCATAATATGCTAGTGTTTACATATCAATACACATAATAATCTCATCGGAAAATAATTGGTTCGTTCAATTGGCTTATAATTTAATTTCAATTCATACCACTAACCATAGTGGCTAACACCAATTTCTTTATTGCAAAGAGTGAGTCATACTCCATAGTATAATCACAATTAGACTACTTACTCGTCGTGTTCACTACCATTTTTAATTTGGAGTTCAAAAATACATTTTTATCTTATACCTAAGTAAGTTATCCTATATCCATTGCGAGTTGTTGTAAGGCACTAAAAAGGGCAATCAAATTGTCAATAAGCACCCATCTTGTTCCTAAGTTTCCAAGACATTACATTCTTTTCCATTGTAACCTTAAGTTAAATTCAAGTTCTTACCAAGTAAGAGTATAACATTATCTCTTGTCCAAAGAAGAATCTATTCTAAGTTCGAATGGTTATTTAACTCTACTAACCAAATTCTTAAGAACATTACCCTTATTCTTTGATAAGTGATACCATAGTCTTATTACCCCAAGGTATATTCTCTAACACTAATAATAAAAATAATATTAATTTATATAGTAGAAATCTAAAAGTTTTAATCCATTAACCTAACATTCAAACCATTCTTAACTCAAGTAATTTATTTCTCACTTTAACAATTTATTCCATACCAAAACTAGTTCGGATTATAAGAGTTATCTCACTCTTGGTTATCCATATACCACAATAATTTAAATTCTTAATTTAATTTGGTACATATGTAGTTTACCAGTATACAAATTCAAAGATTGTAACAAAGTAAACACAATCAATTCTAGATTCCAATAGATGACAATGACCCAAACACTATAGTATTAATTATGTGCAACTTATACACTGCGTCCATGATTACAACACAGTTAAATTTTAGTTAAGTGCCATAAACAAGGTGATCTTTAACTATCAGTCTTGCTATAAGAACACGATGATAATTACTAAGATAAAAACAAAATTTAAGAATTGATTTGCATAATCAATCATTGTCAATCTTTACAACGTTCAATATTCAGACTACCAGTTTTAGGATACCATTGACCCAAGAAATCCTTACATATGGTTTGCTATTTAAAAATCATTAATCATTGAAGACCGAGAAAGTTCCAAACCAACGCTTCGACTGCACATGCAATAACCGTCAAAGTATTAACTCAAGTCTGCAGATTAGTCTCAACGTGATTCTAATCGTTAAAAATTCGAAAGCAAGTAGCTTGAGAGAAACTATACAAATTCTAAAAATCCGACTTGAAATTTAATAATAGTGCCCACACTTATTCATAATTTCAACGTTGCAAAAGAATTAACAACGTAATCCAACAATTTATTATACAAATAATCCAAATACTAACAACGAATGTCCCGAATCCCTTCAGGATCCTTCTTAAATAGAACCACAACCCTATCAAATTGTTTAGCATGCAAACTTCTTAAGAGATTATCACAACGAAATTACAATAAACACAAAATACAGTGGTCGAATTGAAATGTTATGCTTTCAATCATTTTCGTAGTGAGTCAATCCAATTCCCAACTCTGGTCTTACAATGAAATTTGTTACGATGTAAATCCCATTATAGGGCATACCGACATCACTGTGATTTTCTTTATAGTTCAATTCTAGTAATGATAACAATTCTGAAATGACTACACACATTCAAAATTTGGACTGTCAATAAAATTTTAAAATACCACAATGAATTTCTAAACTCATGAAGTAATCATTTAAACTAACATACTCATAAATGATTGGTAGTGATTAAGGAATCAATATCTGGGTTGCATTCCATTAGCAACGATCTGGTAAATTTTGTTAATCTATTCGTTCAATCTTTTGGAAATAATAGAATAATTCAGGTCTGGGTTGAGTTTTAATTAATTTATAAGAACATAGGTATCTCCCCCTTTGTTCATTGCCAACAAGAACAACATTCAAGTCTGCGTATTATCAACTCAAGTGTGTGACCATATAAAAGTTCCAATGTAATACAATTCATCATGAGAGTGTGTTGTTTACAATTCACTTTCGAATTAAATTTTACAATGAATAAAAATGAAACTCTGCATATAAATTGAAATGACTGCGATCAAGAGATCTTTAATTTTTTTACTAAGGTTGCAATTAAAGGACAACGATCAATGGAAAATTCCACCATCGAAAATTACACAATCTCCTTCGATGCACTTGACCAATTGATACAAAAATACCACATGATTTTAAATCGATCATACACAAATTTAAAATTATAATGTACTCTTGCTAACATAACATTCAATAAAATACCGTAACAATGGAGGACAGAGAGTTGACGCTGTCCTTCAAATATTTGATCTCCTTCTTTTCTCCCACTTTCTAATCTCCGAAACTTCACCGATACCTCCCAACCAACGCTAGGGGTACTCTTCTTCCCCCTTATCCCCTCGAGCCGTAAAGGGGCCACACACAAGAACCAACAAACAATAGCTCCAAGACTTGCCTCGCAAGGTAGAGCTTCCACTCTCTCTCAAGCTTGGCATCCCAACTCTCACAAGTAAAACACAGTCAAAACCATTTTGGCAACATAACCTTACCAAGAAAAAGTGAGATCCATTTCCTTTCTACACCATTTGTTTTATAGAAATATCCCAAATGACACGTGTCCTCATTCAAAATTAATTATCTTTTTAATTAATTTAATTAGTAATATTCACCCACACACTTGTCATACTCTCCCCAAGTTGCACAAGTAAATACCATTTTTAATTTAATTAAAAATCCATTTTCCCTCACATTCTCCAATGTGTTCCTATTTTCACTCTTAGTTGTCCCTTTGTTCCCCAAATTCTCATTAAATGAGTGTCTCATAGCTAGATCTTAGTTAGAGTTGGATTAAGAGTCTTCTTCTAGTTAGACTAGTGGTAGCTTGATTCTAGATACCATTCTATGTGTACACCTATTCTCTCATATTTTGTTTGTTTCTATTTTAAAAATTCCTTTTTATTATTTTCATGCACACATGTGCATTCTATCCAATCTTTAGATTTTATTCCCCTTTTCCCTAGAGTTTGATTATATTATCCAATCTTTTAACTTATGTCATAATTCATTTAGTCCTTTAATTAAATTTAGACTTAGACTTAGTTTTAGACTTAGGCTTAGACTTTTATTGGGATTTATAATTGATAATTTATGGTTTTAATTAATTATTTTATTCCAACGAGTCTAATCATTTCAATGTTTTCTAGGCCACCTAGATTTATTGACTCAAGTTTTTAATTACATGATGTTCCCTTCAAGACACACCTCCGTGCTCCAAGGGTGCCACTCGCCTTTGAATGGTTTTGGAAGTTTGTCCAACCCTTGGAGTCAACACTCCACTTGATCGACCTACACTAAGGGCTTACAAGGAATAAGGAATTCGCCTTATTGCACACTCCTTAGAATCTTCGTGAGCGACTGTCTCAGTCTGCCCTCACGACATCGTGGACCTCTCAAACTAGGTAATCGTTAACCTACAGTTCATACCACAACGATAGTGCTAGTAGGCTATGTCAGGGATGCTACCACACCTCTCCCTCAATGTCTAGTTTCTGTGCATGGCCCCTCTACTCCTTATGTGAGTCGGATTAGCAAGCATCATCAAGCCTACATCCACTAACAAAACTCATGTCAATAATCCATATACATAAATCATATTGTAATCAATCATATGTCACAAGTGCGTAAAATGAAATAGTCAATCAAAATACAATTCACTCTCTGACTCAATCCAGAGTCCAAGGAAGTCCAGTGATGCCATCAACATCCATAACCCATCATGTGTCTTGCACACTCAGGAAAAATCATCAATAGCATCTGCCAATACATATACATCAAATAACAATAAGTCGCAACACATCATCACCATCATGTATAATCCCTAATCGGAACAAAATCACAATGTACCATAACCGAATCACTTGCACGCAAGTGTCCTCAAAGAATAAGCAATAAAAGTGTGCTCGATAGAGAAGGATGTTACATTGCCTCCTCGAAGAGGCAAGTGAACATTGCTTCCTATTAATAAAGGAATTATTTTTGGTTGTGGTTTTCTACATTTTATTGTTCTGTTGGTATTTTTTGTAGTATTTCTATTTTCTACTTAATATAATAGATCTGGTACCTAACAAGTGGTATCAAAGCACTTTCCTTTGCATAAATTGTGGGGATTTTTTTTCTAGGGTAGAGATGTGTACTTTCGACATATTTAAAGCACAAAGATCTATCACTTAGTGGGTAAAATTGTGGTTGGGAAGACTACACGTAGGAAATATATAAGGTTTCATGGGGTTTCCTAGAAACAAACATTTCACCTTTTTGGAGACCTCTATAACCCTTGTTAGTACCCCTCGAGTAGTATCACATCAGAAAAAAAATGTATAGGACCATCACTCCCACGTACCGACAGGTATATCGAGAGTCCCCTAGGTCTTCTGAAACCAACTCTAGATCAACCAATCAACCGCTTGACTGCTATAGTGGCACAAAGAACAACACTCATGAAGATAATCTCTAGTACCTCGGTAATCGAGTAGTATGACTAAGGATACGGTCGAGCCTACTTAGTTGGTTCTCTAAGATATATATCATTTCTCCATCCTTTTTCCATGGAATTTCCATGGAACCACTTCCCCTCCCCAACACCCCTCATTCTTGAATGACCACCACCCGTAACTAATAACACCTTCACCTGCAATCGAAATCCAACCAACACTTAGAGAACATACAGACAGTGACTTCTGAAACTGCTTCCACCAATTCCAAATTGGCAACCTTCAAGCCCAAATTTATGGGAAAATTCATAGAAGTTGAGGGTGAATTGGCCTCCCTCACCATTGATCTCAATCAATGGTTAAAATAGTCCCATGACTCTCCCTCCTCTGAATAACATCCACACTATGAGGGTGATAATTCTTCCCATAATAGGGCCTTTCATTCCAACTTCCTTCATTGTGACCCCTGTCTTCTTAGGTTTGAGGTTAACAAGTTTGATGGCTCATATCCCACAGGCTGGGTCACTCAAATGGAACATTATTTCTCCTCACATGGCATTACTGATTAGTTGGAAAAATTCGTTATGGTGTCCTCTATCTAGATCCTTAATGCTGGACATGGCGTATAAAAGACATGCCAATGGTATGTTGCTTAGACATAGTTTGTTGTAGAGATTTATGAACATTTTGACACTGAGACCCACTATCTAGTCCTTTTGACCAAGTTGAAACAATATAGCATAGTGGAAGACTTTATATCTGCCTTTGAGCACTTGGATTTATGAACTGAGGGCATGTCATATGCCTTATTCAGGAAATGCTTTATTAGTGGCCTCAAGGATGAAATACGTGCCCAAGTCCTAATGTCTCTCCCTCAAACTTGGTTGGAATACATTCAATGAGCCAAGCAAGCCTAATAGATTGTCTCCATCCAGAACAAAAAACCCTCCTTTATTCCTTGCACTCGACCCACCAATCCTACCCCTCTTGCCACTCCTCTCAAGATCCATAAATTAACTTAGGTGAAAATGGCTGAATGCCAACTCAAGGGTCTTTGATATAATTGTGATGAAAAATATTTTTTGGGGCAAAAGTGTAAGGATTTTTTTTTTATGGCCATTTCGGAGGATGTTTCCAATGAGGAGGCCGAAGTTTCCCTAGTGGAAGACCTACCCCCAACCGATGCTCCTACTCGACCCTCTGATCCACCAAAAGTTGAACCACTGATTTTGATGCATGCCCTTATTGTATTCTCTACTCCCCAAACCCTTAAGCTTATTGGCTACATTAAGCATAGGAAGGTCATCATCCTCATTGACAGTGGAAACACCCATACTTTAATTCATCATTTCATTTCCTAAGAAATCAATTTCTATATTTGTGTTGTCAACAATTTTCAAATAATGATTGCCAATGGTGGTTCCATGAAATGTGGCGGGCATTCTGAAAATGCGCGCCTACAAATTAGTAAGTACCACCTGAAATATCATATGTTTGCTATCGACATGGGTGGTTGTGACATTGTGCTCGGTGATGAATGGTTACACACTCTAGGACCCATCCTAATGGATTTTAAGGAACTAACCATGAAATTCCAATAGGAGGGACAAAAATATAAGTTCCAAGGCATCACAACAGGATCCCTTGAGATCATCAGTTCCCATAAAATGGAAAAGCTCCTAAAAAAAGGTCATTTGAGAATTATTTCCCAACTCCATTCCATTCAAGCAGTAGAGACACCCTTTATGCATCCTAACCTCCAATCTATCCTCTCCAAAAACCAAGCCATTTTTTCCACTCCCCATGGACTTCCCCCTTCTCATGGTGTTCATGATCATTCCATTCCTCTAGTGCTCCCTCCCAATGTTCATCGTTATCGTCATCCCTTTGCCTAGAAGAATGAAATTGAGATTTTTTTTTCAAGAATTGCTTGAAGCAGGTGTTATCCATCCTAGTATTAGCCCCTATTCCTCTCCTATGGTCATGGTACTCAAGAAAGAAGGCACTTGCTGCATGTTCTCCGACTTTCATGCCTTCAACAAACTCACCATCAAAGACAAATTTCTCATTCCTATCATTGATGACCTGTTGGATGAGTTGAGCGGTGCTCAGTACTTTACTAAACTTGATCTTCATTCTGTTTACCACCATACATGTATGAAAGAGGAATACATTCCCAACACTGCCTTTAAAACTCATGAGGGTCACTATGAGTTCTTGGTCATGCCATTTGGTTTGTGGAATTCTCCCTCCACCTTCCAAAATCTCATGAATCATGTCTTCCATCCATTCCTTCGTCACTTTTTCTTAGTTTTATTTTATGATATTCTCATGTATAGTAAAACTTGGGAAGCCCATCTTGTCCATGTGGATCAAGTTCTCCATATACTGTCTCAGAACAGATTTTTCCTAAAATATTCAAAATGTGCCTTTGGAGCCTCTGAAGTGGAGTACCTGGGTCATATTGTAGGAAAGGATGGTGTATGGGTGATCCTAAGAAAATTGAAGCTACGAAGGATTGGCCTCTTCCTAAAACTCTCAAGAGCTTGTGTGGTTTTTTGGGCTTAATAGGGTATTATTGTAAGTTTTTTTTTTTTTTTTTTCAGAATTATGGAAAATTTTCCATACCTCTCACTACTCTCCTTAAAAAGAATGTTTTCACTTGGAATCAAATCATTGATTAATCCTCCCATGCCTTGAAGGAGGGTATGTGCATGACTCCTTTCTTGGCCCATCCTGACTTCACAAAGACTTTTGTCCTAGAATGTGATGCTTCAGGGAAAGGAATTAGGGCAATCCTCATGTAAGAGGCAGGCCATTAGCCTTCACTAGCAAACAAATTTTGGAGAGACATTTGTTACAATCAATCTATGAAAAGGAAAAGTTGGCTATTCTGCATGCCATGGATATCTAACATCCTTATCTCCTGGGGAAACACTTACAAATTAAAACTGATCATTAGAGCCTCAAGTATTTTATGGAACAATGAATTTCACCCCTGGAGCAACACAAATGGGTGACCAAGCTATTTGGATATGATTATGAGATAATTTACAATAAGGGAAAATAAAATGTGTTGTTGATTCTCTTTCCAAGAAGTATGAAGAAGAAGGGTCCCTCTTTTACCTCTCATTCACTGTCTCAGATTGGCTCCAAGATGTTCACCAAGAATGGATACAAGACCCCAAACTCTCTCAACTGATCCACCAATTGCAACACCATTCTCTAGCTTCTCCATGGTACTCTTGGAACAATGAAGAGCTTCACTACAAAGGCCATATGTATTTAATAAAACAATCGCAACTTAAATCCACAGTGTTTCCTGAGCTTCATGCTTCACCCACAACTGGGCATTCAAGATTTACTAAAACCTATGAAAGGGTCAACCGTTCTTTTTTTCTGGGATGGTCTGAAACATGATGTCCACACATTTATGGCCGAATGTGATGTTTGTCAACACAACAAGGGAGAAAAATTTAAAGCCCCAAGCACACTCCAACCACTTTTGATTTCACCCGCTATTTGGAGGGATATTTCTATGGATCATTGTTGGCTTACCTAAATAAGGAAATAAGTCAGTCATCATGGTGGTAGTCGAACATCTTTCCAAATATGATCATTTCCATTCTCTTCAACACCCATTCACTGCATCCACAGTGGCTCAATTTTTCTTGGATAATATCTTCAAACTTAATGGGATGCCTAATTTAATTGTCTTTGACAGAGATCCAACTTTAACCAGTAATTTTTGGCAAGAATTGTTCAAGCTACAGGGAAATTAATTGCATCTCAACACCACCTATCATCCCTATATTGATGGCTAAACTGAAATTGTCAAAAAGTGTTTGAAAATATATTTGCGGTGTTTTGCATCCAATAGACAAAATCAATGGGTTCAGTGGTTACCCCTAGCTAAATGGTGGTACAACACCTCTTACCATACTGCTACTTGCATGACTCCTTTTGAAGCAGTCTATGGAAAACATCCATCGTCGATTCTCTCATACATGCCAGGTGTCTAGAAGGTTCAGGAGTTTGAAAAAAATATTACAGTCTGAGAGACCATTCTCCATATCGTCAAATAAAATTTGGTCATGGCTCAGAATCACATGAAGCAACAAGCATTTCAAGGTCATTCCAAATGCCAATTTGCTGAAGGGGACTAGGTGTTTCTTTGTCTGCAACCTTATAAGCAACCTTCACTCAAAGTTGAACACTGTTAGAGAATTGCTCCCAAATTTTAAGGTCCTTATACCATTCTCAAGCGAGTGGGGCTTGTGTCCTACCAGTTATCTATACCCAGTCATTCTAAGATCCATCCTATTTTTCATGTCCCATGCTTAAAGAAAGTGATTGGAACTAAGTGTGAAAATCAAACTAGTCTCTCTGAGTTGGATGGATAAGGTTCCATTTGGCTATAGCCACAAGCAATCCTGGACCAATGAGACCATCATCTCTATTATCACACCATCAAGAAAAAGTTAGTTCAATGGAAATATACAACTCCAGAATATGCCACCTGGGAGTTGACAACCATTCTACAACAATTTCCTCATCTCATGCCTTGAGGAAAAGGTTGTTCTTTAAGGGGGAGGGCATGTTAGGGACCTAACCTCCCTAACCCCTCACATAGGTAGAATAATATGTTTTCCATGTAATAAAGGGTGACATTAGTTAATAAGGCCTATTTAATAAATGTGAACAAGTCAATGCAAGAATACCTAATATAAGCTTCCACTTCTAGAAATATCTTTCTCTAGAATGTTGTTAGAAGATAGAATTAGTATAAATAAGAGTAGGAGGCATGATAAATATTTTTCTTGAGAATTATTGTAATAGAGCGTTGTTCTGCTGGAGGTTTCCCCATCGAAGAGGCAAGTGAACATTGATTCCTATCAATAAAGGTATTATTTTTGGTTTTGGTTCTCTACATTTTATTGTTCAGCTGGTATTTTCTGTAGTATTTCCGTTTTCTCCTTAATATAATAGATCTGGTACCTAAAACCCCGACCCTCATTAATTTTTTTTCTCTATTATATTCCCGCACCCCACCCTCATAGATCTGGTACCTAACACCCCCACCTTCATTATAAATTTTTCTCTATTATCTCCCCCAGGGTGGAGTGGGGGGAGATAATAGAGAGCAATGTATATGAGGGTGAGGGTGGGGGTGGGGAGACATAATAGAGAAAAATTTATAATACATTTTTCTCTATCATCTCCCACCAGTCCCATATGGGGGTGAGGGTGGTGGTGGGGGGAGATAATAGAGAAAAATGTACATTACATTTTTCTCTATTATCTCCCCCTACTGCCACCCTCACCCCCACCCTCACATGAGGTTGGGGTGGGGAGAGATCATGGAGAAAAATATTTATACATTTTTCTCCATGATCTCTCCCCACCCCACCATCATCAACATTTTTCTCCATGATCTCTCCCCACACCACCCTCATGTGAGGTTGGAAGTGGGGGGAAATAATAGAGAAAAATGTATTATTGGAGATAATAAAGAAAATAGGGTGGGTATGGGGGGAGATAACAAAGAAAAGTGTATAATACATTTTTCTCTATTACCTCCCCCCACCCTTTTATAAATTTTTCTATTATCTCTTCACACCCCCAAACTCATATAACCCTCATATATGAGGGTTCAGTTGGGGGGAGGTAATAGAGAAAAATGTATTATACATTTTTTTTCTATTATCTCCCCCCACCCGACTGTCATATAATACATTTTTCTCTATTAAATCATCTCACCCTCATATAAACTTCATATATGAGGGTGGGGGTGGGGGGAAGGTAATATAGAAAAATGTATAATACATTTTTATCTATTACCTCCCCCCACCCCCTGAGGGTGGGGGTGGGGGGAGATAATAAAGAAAAATGTATTATACATTTTGAGGGTGGGGGGAGGTAATAGAGAAAAATGTATTGTACAATTTTCTCTATTAGTTACCCCCACCCCCACTCTCTGGGGTTGGGGGGAGGAAATAGAGAAAAATGTATTATAAAATTTTCTCTATTACCTCCCCCCACCCCTTACATATTTCTTTATTATATCCCCCTACCCCTTATGAGAGTGGGTGTTGGGTTGTTATATTATTTGTAGTGAAAGTCTAGTCGAGGTGGACCGACTAGGGGAATAAGCTGACAAGGAAAGTCAAAGTGATAGACAACAAGTCAAGAGGTTGTCATGAGGTTTTGTGGAAACCGACTGAAGACCAAATGGAGGTCGACTGGTAATCCGATTAGTAGTTTACTGTAACAAAATCCCTAGATTTGTGGGATTTGTAGCCAATGATTTGCATGGATCTGTAACCATTTTTTGATTGCCTTTTTCTAGGGTTTTGCATACTGTAAATCCTATAAATAATACATGTTGTAATTATATTAAGTTGATGTTGTAGTTGATCTTCATGCTTATTTTTAGTAGAAGGTTGCTGGTCATGTAGATGTATGCTGAATTGGCTGCAGGGTTGTTCTTGTGCAAGAAAGAGGGTATGATGTTGATCGTGTCTCAGGTGTAGACCAAGGTTATTCATGTAACCATTTATTATGAAAGAATAAGACAACGAAAGAGAAAGACGCTTCAGGAATTTTTGTTTTCCTGTTTGGGGTTCTAGGGTAAAATCTTCGTGTACTGTGTGATTGATTTATCATTCACTGTCTATTAAATATTTCTTCATATTTTCTATTAGGTTTAACATGGGAGGTATATTTTCCTAAAATGTGGTATCAGATATTGATTTGACAATCTTGTATATCAACTAAACCTTAGGTCTTGTAAGAGTTGTAGGTTAGAGATATTTAAAGTTGTTCATGAAATAATGACAAGTAGTTCAAGGATATAGATAGAAAAATTCAATGGCCATAATTTTGAGCTTTGGGAACTTAATATTGAAGATCTCCTTATAGATTGAGAAAAATGGGAAACAATCTTTCCAGGTACCATTTCCAAAGGTATGTCAAGGGAATATTGGGAGAAACTTGAAACAAGGGCAAGGAGTACGATTCAATTATGTCTTGCATATTCAGTGCTATTGAATGTCTCAGGTGAAGACTCAACCCAGAAACTGTGGGAAAAGTTGGGAACCTTGTTCGAGTAAAAAATCCAAGTAAATAAGATGTTCCTTAGAAAGAAGTTGTCTGAGCATGAGTGATGGTTATTTGGTGACTGAGAAATTGAATGTGTTCAACACCATAATAAGTTAGTTATCATATGTAGATATCAAAATCACTAAGGAGGATATATATATTATCTTATTATGTTCTTTGGAAGACTCCTGGGATAGCTGAGTCATGGCTATACAAATTAATTCAACCACATTAGCAATAGAAGACGTGGTTGCATCTCTACAATTAGAATAAATGAGACAAAATAACATGGAAGGATCGACCAAATATATTTTAATGGTGAGGGGTCGAGTGATTGACATAGATAAAGAAACATTCTATGGTATAGATTCTAAGTTCAAGGGTAGATCTAAATCCCCGGTTTAGTCGATGAGAATATGATGGAAATGTGGTAAAGCTAGGCATTATAAAAGGGAATTCAAGTTGAAGGTAATGGAAGTATGTATAGGATTCAATGAGAAGTAGTCGACTGAGAGAAATACTTCTCCAAATAAAGGAGGTGATGCATATCTGTCGTGATCCAGTACATAGTCAGATCAATATGTTTGGTTGATCGACTTAGGAGAATCCTATCATATGACATCTCATAGAGAATGGCTATGAGAATATGAAAGATATGAAGGAGAAGATGTGCTCTTTGGGGATGAACTGATAACCAAAATTGTTGGATGGGGAAGATTCCGATTGATACTATAGGATGGGAGGAGTAGAACTCTTCCAGATGTCCTACTATTCTAAGTTTGGAGAGAAACTTGATATATGTAGACAAGATGAGTGATGAATGAGTGCACACAATATTTCAGAAGGATATGTGCAAATTGGTTAGAGGTGCGATGGTAATGAAAGGATTTCAGATTGGAACCTTGTACAAGGTGTTAGGGAATGCCAACTCAACTGGGTGCAACAACATTGCTATTCCTGAAGTGAACTCGACTTTGAATTAACTTGGGCTAAGTCGATTCAAACCAGCTCGACAAGTTCTCATCAAGTTGACCCGACCATGTTATGGCATGAGTGGATGGGACACATCAGAGAAAAATAACTTCATGCTATGCATAACAAAGCTATGGTCGAAGATTTTCTTGAATGTAATTTAGAAATTGATTTTTTTGAACATTGGATGTATGGAAAAAAAAATTGGGTTAGGTTCCCATATAGAGCAACAAGGCAAATGAGATTCTAAAATTGGTTTATAGAAATGTGTTTGGGCATGTAATAGTCCCTTCACTTGGTGGATCGCTGTATTATGTCTCCTTCATAGATTATTTTCCAGGAAGACTTGGATATATTTCCTAAGGAAGAAATTATAGGTTTTTGCGAAATTCAAAGAGTTTAAATCACTTGTGGAAGACCAGACAGATAAGAAGATCAAGGTGTTGAGAATTGAAAATGGTGGTGAATTCCATGGAAAGGATTTTGAGTAGTTCTGCAAGCAGTGTGGAATAACATGCCAAAATACCACACCATATACCCCACAAAAAAATGGATCTGCTAAGAGAATGAACAGAACATTGATGGACAAGGCAAGAAACATGCTCGATGGTGTTGGGTTTGCACAAGAATTCTGGGTAGAAGTAGTAGACAATGCAAAATATTTGGTGAATATGTCTCCTTCGTTGGAACTAGTCGACACAACTCCACATGAGGTATGGTTTGGAAAGAAGCCTTCACTTTCACATCTCAAAGTATTTGGTTGTGATTCATTTGTGCATGTTCCAAGGAAAAGAGGAGAAAGGTGGAAAAGAAGGCAACCAAGTGTATTTTTGTTGGATACAAAGAAGGAATGAAATGATATAAGCTCTGGGATCTTGCATCAAGGAGAACAATATACATTTAAGATGTGGTCTTCAGATAATTCATAGGTAAGTCCGAGTCTTAAGTGGTTCAAGCAGAGAAAAATATAGAGAAGGTGAGGTTTGAACTAAGGAACAACGAAGATGATTCAGATGAGTTGACCAAATCAGATGAAGAGGTAGAACAACTGACCCTGGTTGTGAGGAGGTTAGAATGAGTAAGAAAATGATTCGAAAGATACAATCCACCCGATTTACTTTTTTCATTTGTGTTAACTTCCACTAATGAGAATCCCTTATCAGTCAGGGAGGTAGTCAACTTGACAAAGGGTAGACTCTGGAAGGACTCCATGGTCAAAGAGATTGAATCCTTGCAAAAGAATGAGATGTGGGCTTTGGTCGAATTACCCAATGGAAGGAATATTTTTGGTATTAAGTGGGTATTCAATAAAAAGATGAATGAAACAGGTCAAGTTGAGAAATATAAAGCTTGATTGGTAGAAAAAGGGTATTCCCAAGTTGAAGGAGTCAACTTCGGTGATATTTTTTCCCCCATTGAAAAATTAATTTCCATTAGAGTACTAATGTCTCTGGATGCAACTTTCGATTTTAAGATAGAACAAATGGATGCGAAGACAACGTTCCTACATGGGGACCTCGAAGAATAAATCTACACGAAACATTCTGAAGGATTTACAGTAAAGTGTAAGAAAGAGTTAGTGTGAAAATTGAAGAGATCTCTTTATGGTCTAAAGTAATCACCAAGGATGTGGTATCAAAAGTTTGACACATACATCCTTAGTTTGGGATTTGTGATAAGCAAAGCTGATCACTGTGTATATTCCAGGGTAGAAAGTGGGAATTTCATATATGTAGCATTGTATGTCGATGACATGTTGCTAATTGAAAACAACATGGATGCAATAAAGGAGGTGAATAAGAAACTATCATCCAAGTTTGACATGAAGGATCTTGGTGTAGAAAACTTCATTATGGGAATGGATATCAAGAGAAATCCTATATTTAGAAAGCTTTGGTTGAACCAGAGGAAATATAGTGAAACGATCTTGAAGTGTTTCAACATGCAGGATTGGAAAATTGTAAAGGTGCCAATTCAAGTGGGAGCAAGGCTAACTGCTGAACAATGTCCAAAGACAGAAGAAGAAATAGAGGAAATGGCACATGTTCCCTACGTGAGTGCCATCGGTAGTATAATGTATGCAATGGTATGCACTCGACCAAACACTTCCCATGCAGTTGGAGTACTGAGTAGATACATGTTGACACCTGGAAAATAACATTGAGCAACTGTCAAAAGAGTGTTTAGGTTTTTTTGTGGCACAAAAGATTATGCTATATGCTACCAAGGGAAACCTGGAGTTGATAGTGAAGTAGATGTGCATGTCTTTTTCAATGCCAACTGGGCCATAGATCTAGATCGACGAAGGTTAACCGGTGGATATGTGTTCAAAATGTTTAGTAGAAAAACCAGTTGGATGATTAAGCGACAAGAGATCATAGCCTTTTCAAAAACAAACGCTGAATACATGACAACCACTCATGGAAGCAAAGAAGAAATATGGCTGCAATGACTATGTTCAAGGATTGGGTTTGAGTAGAGAGTTATGAAGATAAATTGAGACAGTCAGAACACAATATTTCTGGAAAAAAACCTAGGTTATCATTCTGAGACTGAGCATATTGATGTATAATACCATTTCATAAGAGACATGGAAGAAAGAAACAAGGTGCTACTGGAGAAAGTAGACATGTTGGAAATATATCATATTTCTTGACCAAGTCTATAAGTGTTGTGAAGTTATCTTTGTGCATAAATGAAATGGGTATTTCTACCCTGGGTTTGTGAACAAAGGTTCAAGAAACTCCTAGTTCACCAAAGAATACAACAAGTGGGAGAGTGTTGGGTTGTTATATTCTTTGCAGTGAAAGTATAGTCGAGGTCAATCGACTGAGGGAATAAGTTAACAAGGAAAGTTGAAGTCGAAGTTAAAGTGATCGACAACAAGTCAAGAGGTCAACTGATAAGAGGTCACTAGGAGGTTGAGTGGAAACTGACTGAAGACTTAATGGAGGCTGACTAGTAATTCGACTAGTAGTCGACTATAACATAATAATTAGATATGCAGGATTTGCAGCCAATGATCTATGTGGATCTGTAACCATTTTTTTGGGAACCTTTGTTTAGTGTTTTTCCTACTATAAATCCTGTATAGGGTGTTTTTTAATTGTATTAAGTTGATGTTATAGTTGATCTTCATGCTTATATTTATCAAAAGGTTGCTGGTCATGTAGATGTAAGGTGAATTGGCTACAAGGTTATTCTTGTGCAAGAAAGAGGGTACGATGTCAATTATGTCTTAGGTGTAGACCAAAGTTAGTCATGTAACTCTTTATTCTAAAATATTAAGACAACAAGAGAGAAAGACACTCAAGGAATTCAATTTTTCTCTAATAGAGGGTGGGGGTGGGGGGAGGTAATAGAGAAAAATGTAATATACATTTTTCTCTATTACCTCCCCCTTCCCCCACCCTCACATATGAGGGTGGGGGCATACATTTTTCTCTATTACCTCCCATCAATCCCACCCTAATATTGGGGAGGTAATAGAGAGAAATCTATAATAATTTTTTCTCTATTACCTCTCCTCACCCCGAGCCTCATCCCCTCCCTCACATATGAGGGTGGGGGTTGGGTGGAGTGAGGCTGGTGGTGGGGGATAATAGAGAAAAATGTATTATACATTTATCTCTATTACCTCCTTCCATCCCCATATCATATGGGGGTGGGGGGAGGGGGAGGTAATAAAGAAAAATGTATTGTACATTTTTCTCTATTACCTCCCCGTACCTCCACCACCACCCTCATATGAGGTAATGAAGAAAAAATTATTATACATTTTTATCTATTATCTCCCCATATCCCTACCCTCACCCTCATATGTGAGGGTGCGAGGTGGTAATAGAGAAAAATGTATAACACATGTTTCTCTATTACCTCCCCCCACCCCCAACCTCACGTGAGAATAGATGTAATAGAGAAAAATGTATTATACATTTTTCTCTATTACCTCCTCCCATCCTCACACTCATATGTGAGGGTGAGCGTGAGGGTGGGGGTGGGGGGAGTTAATAGAGATAAATTTATTATACATATTTATTTATTACCTCCCCCCACCCCCTAAGGGTGGGGCTGGGGGGAGCTAATAAAGAGAAATGTATCTATTACCTCCCCCCACCCCTTGGGGATTTAATGGAGAGAAATGTATTATACATTTTTCTTTATTACCTGTTAATAGAGATAAATGTATTATACATTTTTCTATATTATCTCCCCCCTATACATTTTTCTCTATTACCTCCCCCCACCCCCATATGTAGAGAGAAAGAGAAATGTATTATACATTTTTCTCTATTACCTCCCCCCACCCCCATATGTATGGGGTGGGGGTGGGGGGAGGTAATAGAGAAAATGTATAATACATTTCTCTCTTTTAACTCCCCCCATATATGGGGGTGGGGGGAGGTAATAGAGAAAAATGTACTACACATTTCTCTTTATTAACTCCCTCCACCCCCATATGCCCCATAAAGTGGGGGAAGGTAATAGAGAAAAATGTATAATACATTTCTCTCTATTAACTGCCTCCACCCCATATGTATTATGGGGGTGTGGGGAGTTAATAAAGATAGTTTTTTATTATAAATTTTTCTCTATTACCTCTCCCCACCCCCACCCACATACATATGGGGGTGGGGGTAGGGGGAGGTAATAGATAAAAAATTATAATACACATGGGTGAGGGAGGTAATAGAGAAAAATGTATAATACACATGGGTGAGGGGAGGTAATAGAGAAAAATGTATAATACATTTCTCTCTATTAACCCCCCCCCCACCCCATATGTATTATGGGGGTGTGGACCCCCCCCACCTCATATGTATTATGGGGGTGTGGGGAGTTAATAAAGATAACTTTTTATTATACATTTTTCTCTATTACCTCCCACCACCCTCACCCACATACATATGGGGGTGGGGGTAGGCTGAGGTAATAGATAAAAAAATATAATACACATGGGTGAGGGGAGGTAATAGAGAAAACTATATAATACATTTCTCTCTATCAACTACCTCCACCCCATCATATGTGAGGGAGGGTGGAACTTAATACCTGGTATATATAAAATATATATTTAATATTTAATAAATTTATTATTCATCATCTTATTCAAATGTACAACAACGTGTATAAATACACGTACATGAGTAGAGTCACATTTTTTTCTCTCTCTAAAAAGACGTGAATTTACATTAACAATAATATTATTACATTAATGATTTAATTAATAATTAATGACATTGTAATATAAATAAGGTATATTACAATTCATCCCTCCTAAAAATATTCTTTGTCCTTGAAGCATATGTAAAGACGAATCTTTTTAATCTTCTATCATCTAACTAGTGATGTTTCTTCACTTATTACAAAGTTTTTTTTATAAATATATTCACAATTGTTTCCAAGTATTAGGTGTTCTACTAAATAGATTTCACATACTTAAAACATTATCTTTCATGTTGCTGTACATGAAGGAGCAAGGTCTTTTATGCTCGAAGATTCAGGTAAGTAACATTTGGACATGGTACACCTCCCAAGACATTGTGCAAAACAACATACTGATTTTTTTTCTTAGCAACCTGTGTGGTAGGGTTTTGTTGACACTTGAATCCGTTAGGACCGAAACTACAACCTCACAAGGATATGAATCCTCCTGCATTTTTATAGAGGTGGTACTCCTCTTTGGCTTATGGTATTCTTTAATAAATTTAAATATAGAAATAATATAGGACCTTAAGATGGTCCAATCTTTATGCTCAAAGAAAGATTAAAAATGCTAAAAGATAAAAGATTTATTTTAAGAGAATTCCTGAGAAAGGCAATACTAAAAGTGATTTAAAACTTGTTGGGTCTTCATGATTAACAGGTGAGGGTTATTTGGCACTGTCCATTTTTTTTTTTTTTTAGTTTCCATTTGAAAAAGACACAGGTTCAAATATTTACCCAATCACTTAGTTAATGGGTGTCAGGAAAACAAATAAACAATACCCTCATAATATGAGGGTGGGGGTGGGCGTGGGCGTGGGGGAGGCAATAGAGAAAAAAATATTATACATTTTTTTATCTATTACCTCCCTCCACCCCCACCCTCATGTTATGAGGGTATGAGGTTGGTATAGGGAGGAGGTAATAGATAAAAATGTATTATTATGAGGGTAGGGGCCGGGGGAGGTAATAGAGAAAAATGTATTATATATTTTTCTCTATTACCTCCCCCAATTATACATTTTTCTCTATTAACTCCCCCCAACCCCACCCTTATTATGAGGGTGGGATAATACATTTTTCTCTATTACCTCCCCCCATTATACATTATACATTTTTCTCTTTTACCTTCCCCCACCCCCACCCTTATTATGAGGGTTGGGGGTGGGGGTGGCAGGAGGTAATAGAGAAAAATGTATAATACATTTTTTTCTATTACCTCCCCCATTATACATTTTTGTTTATTACCTCCCTCCACCCCCACTCATGGGGGTGGGTGGAGGTAATAGAAAAAAATGTATAATACATTTTTCTCTGTTACCTCCCCCCACCCTCACCCTCATATTATGAGGGTGAGGGTGAGGGGAGATAATAGAGAAAAATGTACACCCTAATATTATGAGGGTGGGGGTTGGAAGAGGTAATAGAGAAAATTGTACAATACAATTTTCTCTATTAACTCCCCCCATCCTAATATTAGGGTGAGGGTGTGGGGAGGGGGGGATAAGGGTAATAGAGAAAAATATAGGATGTGGCAGGGGCAGGTGGGGGGGAGGGGTGGCGTTATAGAGAAAAATACAAGGTGGGGGTTTTCTCTATTATCGCTCCCCACCCCCACGCTACATTTTTCTCTATTACCTCCTCCTACCCCCGTCCTCATATTAAGGTGGGGGTGGAAGCAGGTAATAGAGAAAATGTAGTGTGGGGGTGGGGGGAGATTATAGATAAAAATGTGTATAATGTATTGTGAATGTGGGGGTGGTGGGAAATAATATATAAAAATGTATTATACATTTTTCTCTATTATTTTTCCACACCATCATATTATACATTTTACTCTATTATCTCCCCCCACCCTAATAATAAATGTATAATGCACGTAGAGGGTGGGGGGATATAGTAGAGAAAAATGTATTAAGATGGTGGGGGTTGTTTATTATTTGGGTTGGTTTTCATTGATGTCAACCCTTGAAGAAGGTTCGGTAGCACAAAGGTTTGGGTAATGGACCCAAGTTTGTTTGATGTATAATGGTATGAGTTTTGATATATTTAAAGGAAAGACTATTTTAGATGGATATACATGTTATTCCATTTCTAGTGGTATGTGGAATGTCACATAACTCCTCACAGTTAGAGATTTATGGCCATGTGAAGTTGGAGAACCCTCATGAGTCATCAAGAAGCCCCAAAAGGTCAAAGTAGTCAAAATGGTTAGAAGGTAATTTAAATAATAAAGTGAAGTGATGAGTGTACTATAAGTCAAAGTGGATACAAAATAAATTATTTAAATAATAAAGTTAATGTAGAAATTACTAAGAGGACAAGTGGTTAGAAGTGGGTTAACCCTAAAATAAGGAAAGTGGGTTAAGATGGTTAGAAGGTAACCCCTTGAGGAAGCTACATGAAAGTATAAATAAGGGGCAAGGGTCTCTCATTTTGAATCACACTTGAACATATTGAATATCTACAAGTGACTAAGGTAACCAAAGGATATATAAGCCGAATTTCATAAGGAAGGTGAAGTAAAGAAGACCGAAATTCAATGGAGGATAAATTCTTTTGATGATGCTTTCTAAGGTATGTTATTTACAGGCCATCTCACCATTTTCACAATAAATTTTTTTCTAGAATGATTCAGATTGTAAAATTGGGAGGCCATTGAGGAAACTTATCCAAGTAGTTGTGATAGAAATTTCAGCTTGTGGGTCGTTGTAGTTTTGGAGTTACACTCCGTGGAAAATAGGGTTTGTGGCTAGTCCCAAAACTAGTCTAAAACAAGTGTTTTGGGTAAAAATGTCATAAATTCTTCATAACAAATCAAATTTAGTAAGACCAAATGTATTGGTTATAGTACAGTCTTTAGTATTCCGTGTACAATTTTCAGATCCATACAACAAATATTCCATGCGGGGCACGCTCTACAAGTTCGCTCTCTAGAATAAGCCATAATTCAACAAGGTGTGCCATTTTTGCTACAACTCTTTTTCTGAGAGGTTACAAGTAGTGAAACTTGGAGGAATTGGATAAAATACATTGAATACCATTGTGTACTATTTTCATATCTTTATTCATTACAGGTACATAGTTATCATTATTTCAATTTAGGGTTGTTGACTAATCCAAAATTAGTCATGTGAGACTAAAGTAAAGTTTGATGAAAATGCTAGTCTCTTGTTGTTAAAGTTAAAGAAGGTTTGTAGGTATTTGATCATATACACCAGCTATATTACAGAGTTACAAATCATATTTGGATGATGAAATTGATGAGGGCTTTTGGTTGAGGTACATGTTGGGTACATGGTTGAGACAAGTAGTTAATGAGTTGGCACATACATGAGGTGTATAGTTGATGATGTTGGTACATATTGATGAGTCATAGTTTTTGTGTATTTGATGCATTATTGGTACATATTTGGTGCATGGTTGATGCACTCGTTGATGGTACAAGTTGAGGTACAGGTTGGTGCATGGTTGATGCACTCGTTGATGGTACAGGTTAAGGTACAGGTTGGTGCATGGTTGATGCACTTGTTTATGGTACAGTTTGATTACAGGTTGTTTGGTATAGGTTGTTATAGGTTGGTTGGATGCAGGTCAGTGGTACAGGTTGTTACAGTGGTATATCTCATAGTGATAGTGTGACAATGGTTCCATCATTCTACTTCTACGTCAGGGCAGTTGGACGGGGCAAGGACAGGTGGTTGTAGCCACCTTTTAGTTGTAGCCAAAGAACATAGGGGGTTGTAGCCTCCTTCTGGTTGTAGCCATAGAAATGGGGAGTTGGAACTTCCCTTGGGTTGTGGCATGAGAAACTAGGGGCTGGAGCCTCCTTCTAGTTGCAACTGGAAAACAAAGGAAGTTGGTGCTTCTAATGAATGTAATTCTTAAAGAAATATAAGAAAAAACATTATGTGGTTTTCTCCCGCTTTGGGTTTCCACGTAAAAACACTGGGGTACTATGTATGTGTATGATTGCTCATTTGTTCATTGTTTATTTACTTTGCAATTATTGGATGATAATGCTACATTGATAAAACACTTGCATTATATGGTTAAAAATGATTAAATTTCTCTATTACTGATTCACCCCCCCCTCAGTAATCCAAAAATTGGTATCAGAGCTGGTTCCTTCAAGAAACTATTTAACCACTGGAAGGAGATCATGGATTATTCCGAGAATGGAGTACCACTGTTCAATGGTCAGAATGGTTTAAAGTATGAGATGTGGAGTGGAAGGAAGAAAGTGTTTTTACAGGCACATGGGTATTATATTTGGCTATCATTTGTTATAGGATATGATAGTTCAAAAATGGAAAAGACTACAACCAAGAAAGAATTGAAGAATAATAATAAAATAACAATGGATTTCATCTGGGAAGGATTACCTAATCCGGTAAGAGAAAAGGTTGGTAAATGTTCATCAACCAAAGAACTTTGGGATAAGTTACATGATATATATTCTTCACCCATCGCAGATTCAAAAAATGCCAAATAAGATGCAAGAACAAATAAAGAAGAAATATGTTCACCATGTCAAACAGATTCGGAATATGAATAGTACATAATCACCAGAGGTATGTTGTTTTGCTTTAATTGTGAAAAACACAGACATCTTGAAACAGAATGCCATGAAGGAAATAAGACAAAAAAACTAATTGAAAAGGAAGACAATTATGAAGTAGAATTGATTAGTGCTTTAGATGAACTAAGAGAAGAAAACAAGTCACTCAAGAAAGAATTGATGAAACAAAAGGAAAGTGTTCACATTTTTGAAGAAGCCCAACATGTCATCGAGAACTTAAGAACTCAGCTAGAAGAATCCAGAAAGATCGAAGAAAATCTTGAATATAAAAAGCAGTATTTGGAAGCCAACATATCAGCACAGAAGGAAGAAGCAGAAATGAGAGAGAAGATATTGACATATCATCTTAAGGAAAGAACTAACGATCTAAACTAGCTTGAGGCAGAGTTTGGTCAAGAAGAGAATGGACTTGAAGAAGAAATAATCACATTAAAAATTCATCTTGAAGTAGTGAAAAGAACAAAAGAAGTCACAAAGTCTCAGATAATGAAGAAATAAGAAGAGGTTGAGAAGCTTGAAGAAGAAGTTGTCACATTGAGAAGTAAAATCATCAAGATCAACAAGAACGTTGAAGAGACATAAACATCCACATCAATTATAGATAATGAAGAGAAGCACTCTAGGTTGCTAGAAAAGAAGAATGAAGAAAATAGAAAGAGTTATGAAGAAGTACTTGAAGGAAGGAATCATGGTCAACCAGAATCTAAGAAAACTATTGAAGATACATCTTCAAGAAGACCATCCATGTTCAAGCCACAAAGAAGCTTCAATCACGATCATGATCAATCAAGGAAAAAATTTAGAAGGACTACACCACAAAGAAGATCATTCACTCCTAGATATGCAAATTTATTTTATGGCCATAACTTTTATTGTACTAGTTTTGGACATAAGGTTTCATATTGCAGGGATTATAAAAGAAATGTTCAAGCAAGAAGTGCCTATGTGGCCCCATGTAACATTGAATGTTACAAATGTCATAACTATGGACACATAGCTAGTGATTGTAGAAGCATGATCGATACTTCCATGAAAGAGAACACTGATACCAGATATAAGAAAGTATGGATAAGAAAACACAACGAACATGTGAAAAAAGACCAGTACCTAGAGATCACAATATTGGAAATAAAACGAGATGAAAAAAATTCTATAGAGAAAGACGTCAGATACAAAAAGGTTTGCAAAATAACTGCAAGAAAATAAGGAAATGTAAATAAGGAATATGTTCAAGAGATTGTACTTTCAAGAATTGTAGTGAAATATGAATCCACTAACAGAAGGAAAGAAGTTAGAGCTTAGAGAGATGATGAATCTACTAATGAAGATGATGAAGAATACACATCAGAGCAGGAATTGTTCTGAGCCATCTGACTTAGAGATTTCCAAGTAATATGAATATTAGACAAGGGGAGTCTATGCGATAACTATGATAGACCAAAGCACCATCCTTCGAGCAGCTTGCGGAGTTTGAGTAGACAGATCTAGAGCAGTCAGTTAGCAGAAGTACATTGTTATCGAATTGATCGGTAAATGTGGACATAAACATATCTCCCTAGATTCCACAGAAAACTAGAACAAAATAGAACAAAATGCATACTTCACCTTAAAATTCATCATCATATGAACTAGTTTAATGGGTTACAAGTGACATACCTTTTAAATGACGCTTGTCCCTGCTAGAATCCTCTTTGTTTCTCCTTCCTTGAGTTTGCAGAATAGTAATCCTGTCTAAGAATCACAAACCAACAAAGAAGGGGAACCAAGATCTATATATTCTAATGAAGTCTATGTATATGATCAATGAATTATACAATAGAAGACACGATGCTTATATAGAGAAGAAATGCATTGCTATATTAAGTGAATAGAAAGTGGAGAATACAACCCATGCCTTGATGTTGCAGGGTTCCCTTTCGATGACTCTTCGCTTCAAAACACACATCTTTGCTCCAAATGCCTTGAATAAAGAATATCCACAATTTGACTTGAAGAACTAAAGCAAATTTCTCAAGCATAATCTAAAGTAGAACTCTCCATACAAATCTTAGCCTATTCAACCTTAGCCTTTTCCATGAGAGATCCATCCTTATATAGTGAGAGAGAGAGATGGATGAGGAGATTAAAATGATCCCACCAAATCATAGAAGCGAGTAAGATCCAAACCGATCAGAGTCCACCTCATATTCTAGAACATCCCCTTCTAGAACATTCGTGAAATTTGACTTTTCCCATGCTTAAGCATCGTCACATCCTATACACAAGAAGCATACAATGATGTCATAGTTCAGGTTCAGAGAAGAGTGTGATGGTCAGGAATCGTCGCACCCCATGCATATAGCAGGGTGCAACGACCTTCCTTCATATGGTTTTTGGCAGAGGAAATCAAATCACTTTTCCCATGGAGAGTATTTTTAAATATTTTTAGGGAACATGAACACATGTTGTTAGGTGATCACCGAGGTGACCAAAATAATGTGTAACATACATTTTGATAAATTAATTAGTTGTAGTAGTGAAGACCTCATGATAGTATAGTGATAAATGGCTCAACATTATGGACAATTGTGCAGTAGAGTCTTGAACAGTATGGACAAAGATGGATTCGTAAGAACACTTACTAGGTTTGGACATATATATGACAATGGACGAGAGCATGGATTCATAGGTTGGTTCAGAGACAAAGGAACATTATCATAATGGATGATAATTACACAGGAAATGGCTTGAACAATGCTAATGGATTCCAAATTGATAGATATTTTTTGGACACATGCCGTGCATACATCAATTCACATTCAAAACATGGTAATGCTAAGAAACAACAACCTCTACATCAATGTAACTCAAGATAGTATTTTATTAATTTAAGTTTTTGTTGATGATATAATTTTTGGAAGTAATGATGACAGGTTAAGCCAACAATTTGCAAAGGATATGCATAATGAATTTGAAATGTCATTACTCAAAGAATTATCCTTTTTTCTGGGTCTTCAGATACGTCAAAGAAACCAAAGAATTTTTATTTCTCAAACTTAGTATATCAAAGAAATGATAAAGAGGTTCAGAATGGAAGATTGCAAACCAGTTACTACTCCTAAATAAACCAATTGAAAATTGAGCAAAGATGATGATTCAAAGTCTACAGACCAGAGGCAATATAGGTCAATGATTGGTAGCTTACTATATGTGACAACATCCAGCCCAGATGTAATGCATGCAGTTGGACAAGTGGCATGATTTCAAGGAGCACCAAGGGAATCACATGTCTTAGTAGTGAAGAGGATTTTCAGATATCTCAAAGGAACAAAAGAGTTTGGATTATGGTATCCAAAAGGAAAGGATCTATCACTTATTGCCTACACATATGCAGATTGGGTAGGTTGCATTGATGACCGATGAGGAACCAGTGGAGCAACGTTTTACTTGGGTGAGTGTTTAGTATCTTGGATAAGCAAGAAACAATTATCAATATCTTTATCTACAATCGAAGCACAATATATTGTAACAACAGGATGTTGTACACAAGTTCTATGGATGAAAAAAACTTTGATAGATATACAGTTTGAGTATGATGAGACCATTCCAATCTATTTTGATAATACAAGTGCCATTAGTATCTCAAAGAACCCGATGATGCACTCCAATATGAAGCACATTCCAATCAAGTATCACTTTCTACGAGAATAGGTTGTAGAGAAGAACATCAAAGTTGAATATGTGGGCACAAAAAAACAAGTGGCAAAAATATTTACAAAACCGCTTCCACGGGAAGCGTTTGAGTATCTTCACCAGAGATTCAGAGTAATTTCTACTCCAAAATGAATGCTTTTGAATGCTTATCTTATATATCTTATATTTACATGAGGAAGCACCATAAAGAGGACAATTCAGGTTGGGAGATCAGTTTCGGGAAGAGTTCAGTCAGGGGGAGAAACCCCAGATGGGAAGATACCTTTGCCATTGATGACAAAGGGGGAGATATTTATCAGAAGCAAAGGTAAATGATTGGAGAAAGAGCACATAGGAATGGTTCTAAGAGGAGCGATGGTCACATGGGGAGCATGAGTGATATGAATTCAGTATTGCATCAGAGTGTTGCCATCAATGCCAAAGGGGGATATTGTTTATTATTTGGGTTGGTTGTCATTGATGTCAACCCTTGAAGAAAGTCCGGTAGCAGAAAGGTTTGGGTAATGGAACCAAGTTTGTTTGATGGATAATGGTATGAGTTTTGATATATTTCAAGGAAATACTATTCTAGATGGATAGTACATGTCATTCCATTTCTAGTGGTATGTGGAACATCACATAACTCCTTACGGTTAGAGAGTTATGGCCATGTGAAGTTGGAGAACCCTCATAAGTCATCTAGAAGCCCCAAAAGGTCAAAGTAGTCAAAATGGTTAGAAGGTAATTTAAATAATAAAATGAAGTGATGATTGTACTATAAGTCAAAGTGGATACAAAATAAATTATTTAAATAATAAATTTAATGGAGAAATTACTAAGTGGACAAGTGGTTAGAAGTGGGTTATCCCTAAAATAAGAAAAGTGGGTTAAGATGGTTTGAAGATAACCCCTTGAGGAAGCTACATGAAAGTATAAATAAGAGGCAAGGGTCTCTTATTTTGAATCACACTTGAGCATATTGAATATCTACAAGTGAATGAGGTAACCAAAGGATATCTAAGCCAAATTTCAGAGGGAAGGTGAAGTAAAGAAGGCCGAAATTCAAGAGAGGATAAATTCTTTTGATGATGCTTTCTAAGGTATGTTATTTACAGGTCATATCACCATTTTCAAAATAATTTTTTTTCTAGAATGATTCAGACTATGAAATTGGTCGACCGTTGAGGAAACATATCCAGGTAGCTTTGATAAAAAATTCACCTTGTGGGTCATTTTATTTTTGGAGTTACACTCCATGGAAAATAGGGTTTGTGGCTAGTCCTGAAACTAGTATAAACCAAGTGTTTCAGGTAAAAACATAATAAATTATTCATAACCGATCCAAATTTAGTAAGACCAAATGTATTGGTTAAATTACAATTTGTATTATCCTGTGTATAATTTTCATATCCATACAACAAATATTCCGTGCGGGGCATGCTCTACAAGTTCACTCTCTAGAATAAGCCATAATTCAACAAGGTATTCCATTTTTTCTATAACACATTTTCTGAGAGGTTCCAAGTAGTGAAACCTGGAGGAATTACATAAAAGACATTGAAGAACATTGTGTACTATTTTCATATATTTATTCATTACAGGTACATAGTTATGATTATTTCAATTTAGGGTTGTTGACTAATCCAAAAGTAGTCATGTGAGATTAAAGTAAAGTTTGATGAAAATGCTAGTCTCTTGTTGTTAAAGTTAAGGAAGGTTTGCAAGTATGTGATCATAAAAACCAGGTCTATTACAAAGTTACAAATCAGATTTGGATGATGAAATTGATGAGGGATTTTGGTTGAGGTACATGTTGGGTACATGGTTGAGACAAGTAATTGATGAGTTGGCACATACATGAGGTGTATAGTTTATGATGTTGGTACATCTTGATGAGTCATAGTTTATGTGTATTTGATGCATTATTGGTACATATTTGGTGCATGCTTGATGCACTGATTGATGGTACAGGTTGAGGTATAGGTTGATGCACTGATTGATGGTACAGGTTGAGGTACAAGTTGGTGCATGTTTGATGCACTTGTTTATGGTACAAGTTGATTACAGGTTTTTTGGTATAGGTTGTTACAGGTTGGTTGGATGCAGGTCAATGGTATAGGTTGTTATAGTGGTATATCTCACAATGATAGTGTGACAGTGGTTCCATCATTCTACTTCTACGTCAGGGCGATTGGACGGGGCAAGGACAGGTGGTTTTAGCCACCTTCCGATTGTAGCCATAGAACATAGGGGGTTGTAGCCTCCTTCTGGTTGTAGCCAGAGAATTGGGGAGTTGGAGCTCCCCTCAGGCTGTATCCTAATAAACTAGGGGTTTGGATCCTCCCTCCAGTTGCAGCTAGAAAACAAAGGAAGTTGGTGCTTCAACGTTTCATGGTTTTCTCTTGCTTTGGGTTTCCATGTAAAAACACTGGTGTACTGTGCATGTGTATGATTTCTCATTTGTTCATTGTTTATTTACTATGAAATCGTTGGATGATAATGATACATTGACATAACACTTTCATTATATGGTTAAAAAGGATTAAATTGATTTATTATTGATTCACCCCCCCTCTTAGTAATCCAAGATGTGTGGGGGGAAATAATAGAGAAAAATGCATTATAAAGTTTTCTCTATTATCTTCCCACACCATCATATTATACATTTTACTCCATTATCTCCCCCCACCCTAATAATAAATGTATAATTTATGAAGAGGGTGGGGGGAGATAGTAGAGAAAAATGTATTAAGAGGGTGGGGGTTGGGTTTGGGGGAGGTAATAGAGAGAAATGTATTGTATATGAGGGTTTGGGTGGGTAGAGGTAATATATGAGGGTTGGGGTGGGGTGAGGTAATAGAGAAAAATGTATAATAGTAATATCCGAGGTTGTATATGGTGGGAGGTGATATATGAAGGTGAGGGTGGGGGTAGGTAATAGAGAAAAAACATATTATACATTTTTATCTATTACCTACCCCCACCCCCACCTAATACATTTTTCTCTATTACCTACCCCAACCACCACCATAATATGATTGTGGGGGTGGGGGGAGGTAATAAAAAAAAGTGTAGGGTGGGGGTGGTGGGAGATAATAGAGAAAAAAGTATAATACATTTTTCTTTATTACCTCTTGGTTGGGGTGGGGGTGGAATACATTTTTCTCTATTACTTCCCCCCAGGGGGGTCATACAAAAATTTTTATTATACATTTTTCTTTATTATCCACCCATCCCCACCCTCATATTAGGGTAAGGGGAGGTAATAGAGAAAAATTTATTCCACCACCACCCCAACCTTCATAATACAATTTTCTCTATTTTATCCTCTCATATGAGGGAGGGGGTGGGTGAAGATAATAGAGAAAAATGTATTATCCATCATATAAGGGTTGGGGGAGATAATAGAGAAAAATTTATTATGAGGGTGGGGGAATATAATAGAGAAAAATGTATTCCACCCCCACCCCAACCCTCATAACACATTTTTCTCTATTATATCCCCCCACCCCTGCCCTCATATTAGGGTGGGGGGAGGTAATATTGAAAAATGTATTTCACCACCACCCCAACCCTCATAATACATTTTTCTTTATTATCTTCTCTCATATGAGGACGGGGATGGGTGGAGATAATAGAGAAAAAAATATTATCCCTAATACGAGGGTGGGGGAAGGGGAGATAATAGAGAAAAATGTATTATGAGGGTGGGGGAAGGGGAGATAATAGAGAAAAATGTATTATGAGGGTGGGGGTCAGGGAATATAATAGAGAAAAATGTATAATACATAGAGAAAAATAGAGAAAAATGAATAATGTAATATGAGGGTGGGGGTGGAGGGAGATAATAGAGAAAACCATATTATACATTTTTCTCTATTATCTTCCCCCACCTCGACCATCATAATAAATGCATACTGTATTATTAGGGTGGGGGTGGTGTGAGATAATAGAGAAAAACATATTATGA